>QFEU01012237.1:0-13072 GCA_003316345.1 Tricholoma terreum
TTCGACCATTACGAATTGGGTGCGAGAATTCGAGCGTTGGGCACCAGATCTTCGCGTAGTGCCGTTCTATGGCGAAGCCAAGGCACGCGATGTAATCAAGAGGTTCGAATTGAAACATGAAGACAAGCGGCGTGACGGCTCGAAGTATCATGTGCTCATCGCAACGTACGAGGCTTTGCTAAACTTAAAAGATTTTACGCCTGTCTTCAAGAATCAACCGCGCTGGGAGGTCTGACTGATCTGATATTCACCCGCGCTCCTACTGACCTTCATCTTTAGGTCTTGGTAATCGACGAAGGCCAACGATGTAAGAGTTGATTCACTGTCGATTCAAACTACTGACAGAAGTCATGATATTAGTAAAAAGTGATACTAGTCTCCTTTTCAAGAGATTGAATGAACTCAATAGTGTTCATCGGATCATTATGACTGGGGTAAGGGACTTCCTAGGTGCCCCTGTTCTACAACTCGTTAAGCTCCTTTGCAGACTCCCCTGAATAATAACATCCGAGAACTTTTCAATCTCATGAATTTTCTGGATCCCAACGAGTGGAACGATTTGGGGGCCCTGGAAAAAGAGCACGAAGAACTGACTGAGGAGCTTGTGAAGCAGCTACACAACCGACTGCGACCATACTTCTTACGACGCCTCAAAGCCGAAGTGCTCCAGCTGCCTCCGAAAGTACGTTATCAGGCATGGCCATCCAAATACCCCGCCTAAGACTCCTCACAGAACGAAGTCATTGTACCGCTGTCCATGGCGCCTCTTCAAAAGCAAGTTTATCGATCCATCCTAAGTAGGTATCTCAATTTTGATAGCCTGCTGGCACTGAAATTACGCAGGCCACAATTTGGAACTCCTCAATGGTTTAACGCAACCGTCGGGCTCTAAACCTAATGGTACAGTCAATAAAGGACGCCTCAATAATGTTCTCATGCATCTGCGGAAGTGCGTGATCGCAAGGCGCATGGGTCTTTCTCACTGACTAAGCTATAGATGTCTGCAACATCCATACCTTTACGCTGAGGACATCGAACCCCGTGGACTGTCCAACCAAGAGACCCATGAGAAGCTCATCGATGGTAGTACCAAACTACGCCTGTTGAAGGCACTACTTCCCAAGCTCAAAGCTCGGGGGCATCGAGTCCTTCTTTTCAGCCAGGTATATTATTAACATTTCCCATGTTACATGAGTTTATCACTGCATACATCAGTTCGTCATCGCCCTTAACATTATCGAGGACTTCCTGGCAGGCGAGGGGTACAAGTTCCTCCGCTTGGTACGCATCTTCAATCATCAAATGCTGTTTCTTGGTGCTCATAACTTTTCAAGGATGGAAATACCAAGGGTAGCGAACGACAAAAGGACATGGATGTATTCAACAAACCCGGATCAGATGTGTTCATCTATCTGTTGACAACTCGTGCTGGTGTATGATCCATGGTCTGTATCATCTAGTAACTCCCGCTGATCGTATTTGTGCAGGGCGTAGGCATCAACCTTTTTGTATGGCGAATTTTCTTCGTATGACCAGCGGGAATTTGATTAGTTACTCAGAGTGCCGACACCGTCATAATATTTGATCCTGATTTCAATCCGCATCAAGTTCGTCTTTACTAACGCTCCTGTTGTTGAATTATTTATCATCTTCTATCCCGAAACAGGACCTTCAAGTAAGTAAATATTGTACCTAATAGATCCCATGCTAAACTTCACAAAGGCCATCGCGAGGGCGTACAGGTTTGGACAGCAGAAAACTTGTCTTGTTTTCAAGCTCATGGTCAAAGATTCCGCTGAAGGTAAATGGCCAATGCCAGAACGTTGCTATATGGTGCTTATGTTCCATCCTCAGAACGAATCGTACAAGTAGGCAAGAAAAAGCTGGTATTAGATCATCTTATTGTTCAAAAAATGGACGATGAAGACTCGGGCGGAGAAAATGTCCAATCGTTTCTGACCTTTGGCGCACAGGCGCTTTTCGACACAGATAACTCACGGGACATCACCTGTGAGTCGGCCCCTCTGGCTAATTATCACAGATTGATACCGAATGGTTTAAACAAGATACGGATAATGATATCGATAAACTAATTGAGAGGACGGAAAAGGAGGGAGAACAAGAAGAGCCAAATAAGGAGGGAGCGTTGTCATTCTCATTTGCAAAAATTTGGGAGGCCGACAAAGACTCTCTGGCCGAGGTCACAGATCAGGACCAAAGCGATTCATGGGCGCAGACACTGGAAAAAATCACGGCCGAGCAAGAGAAAACACGGATTCACGAAATTGCGCTTTCAGGCCGTGGAGTTCGTCGTCGCGCGGCTATCGCCAAGGTTGCCCAACTCTGCTTCTTGGTATTTCCGTTATTGATATACTTGAGTGATGTAGCCAAACGCTTACGTCGATGGAACACCAGTTAAGCAGAAGACCCTAGGATCGAAGTCTACCCCAAGTTTGGGAGCTTCGAACGATTCGGAATTTTCTGGGTCTAACATAGAATCCGACGATGATAGCAGTAATGCCACAGGTGAAGAGCCCGAAGATGGCTCATTCGAACTTCGACAACGCAAAACGAAGGCTAAAGTTCCCTTACATCTGTCGGAGGATGCTGGTAGGCAATTGGTCGCCAGACGCGACCTGCAATACTGTGGCTTATGTGCGACGACACATCCTGATGGTCCCGGCGAATGTTTTATGACTGATCGATCCGAACATCTCGCTGAATTTCGGGCGATGCTACTACTGCATGCGGACGATGAGCCCTGGGAACAAAGGGTAACATTCTTCGCCTGTCGTGTTTTCAATTGCCTTACTTTACTTTCTGCTTATCCGCAGCAGGCGGCTATTGAAGCTATTGACGAAACTATTTACAGGCGGGGCCATATCTCTCTTATTCAAGGCCAGCCTCTCTGCATTCTGCCAAAAGC
Organism: Tricholoma terreum; assembly: GCA_003316345.1. Lineage (NCBI taxonomy): Eukaryota > Fungi > Basidiomycota > Agaricomycetes > Agaricales > Tricholomataceae > Tricholoma > Tricholoma terreum. The sequence continues at coordinate 2,927 of QFEU01012237.1, forward strand.
CTCGAACCCTTCAAATAACACTATTCCCGCTACAATTCAGACCAAGAGAGCAGACAAGGTATTTGATTCTGCTGGTCCAGTTGCAACTGATTTACTCTGAGACGGTCCAGAACCCAAGAAGGACTCCCGACTTGCGTGAGCCTCAGCCATCCCTTAGACACCCCTCCACAGTGGAAAAACCGACGCAAGCTGTTGCAGGCCCATCAAAGCGCCCTGCATCACCTTTGCCAGATCGGGAACCAAAGAAGAAGAAATCCGTGTCGTCATCTTGCCTAGTCTGTGGACAATCACTTCATGGCATTAAAGAATGCCCCGCGGTGGCAGAGGGGCCCACAAGGTCTGCCTCACTCTTGCTGGGACGATTTCTCAACTTGGCTGATGTACCTTAAGTGTCTCGAAACAGATTAAACGCCTAGAAAGTAACACAGATCCTGGATCAGTTCAGATAGTGCATGCATTGCGCAAAATACTGATGGAGCAAACGGGGGGAAATAATGAGTGAAGACCGTACAAAACTAGTCAGATCTAGCGCAACAGTGCCGCTACTAATCTCGAAGGTTACATAAAGCTTGTAGTTGAGTGTTCAGTGCTTAGATACAGCTGCAGTAGTACATACCCTAAATGCATTATATTGACATTGACAATACCCTCCCCAAGACCAATTTCCCACGTCACGGGCTCAAAGTTATACTCCGCTGTTACCAGTTCTTGCTGTATGATGACTTGGTCTACCTATGTACAACAGCCAAACCCAAAGTTCCTCCTTTGCATCTCTAAAACGCCCTCGCGACGAGAAGCAGTTACCTCCCCTGCCTAAACTCACTAGCGAGCTCATTCTCCAGGTCTACACTCACATTTCGCTGCGGCGGGTGTCTGACGATGGACCCGAGGAGTACGGGGACAACGAACGACTCATTGAGCTTGGCAAAGCTGTTTTAGATGCCTTGATAACGTACGTTTTATTCAATAAACGACCTATGTTGAAGGTGCCAGAACTACGTGTAGGTTCCTTCGTTTCCCATCATTTAGTGGTCCAAGTTGATGAAGTATTTGTGAACCAGTATCAACGAAATCGAGTCCTCTCAGATGAAAATGTAGAACATTGGGTGACGACGTATGGCATGAGGCAGAGATTACGTTGTCATCCCGATGTCTTTGCAACCCTCAGTACTTCACAGGTAATTTCTTCTTTGATCCGGTTGTTCAACTGCCGTGACCATCTTTTAGGAAGCTCGTTCCATTTTCTACTCTTACGTTGGTGGTATCTACGTCGAACATGGACTCGAGACCGTCCAGGGATGGATAAGCCAACTGCTGGATATAGGGGATGATGACCTTACTGAACCGATGTCGTCGGGGACCGCGCTTCGGCCCCCTCATCGACAGCGTATGGAGACGCCACCTCCTAAGAAAGTCAAGAGTGAAGACTTTTCTCCGCCCGTCTTTGTCGCATCGCAACCACCGCGATCCCCCCCGCCAAAGTTTATACATTCACCTCCGCCCCACCAATTACCATCAATGGTCCCCAATCCCTTGGCTCCTGCACAGCCCAGTCTACCATTCTTACCACTATTCAACCAAACGGCAGCTCAACGGCGGGTTGCAGTAGAGTACCCTGCCGAATTTGCTGGTCCGCCGCATGCAGGTAGATGGAAGGTTCGATGTATTGGTACGTGGATTTCATTTCGTCAATCCAGAAGATTCACCATGACATCACCCCACAGTTAATGGAATTCAGAAGGGTGTGGGTTCAGGCAGTAGTAAGCAGGTTGCAAAGGAGGAGGCTGCGAGACAAGCCTACTATGCGATGGGCTGGACATAATCGGATATATTTTGTACAGTAGGTTGTGTGAAATATGATTCCGTAGCAGGCCGAATGTTTGTCAGTCACTTGTCAGACGGATTCATATCTGCTGACAGATAATAATCACGTGGACGGCAAAAGGCTATGGCTTGAGGATTGCGCCTGGTCGCTGTTTGTGACGACGAGCAGATATGGCCGCTCATCACGCAGCGAATCCATTCACAGCCTCTCCTCCCGCCTTCAGTCAACATAATCCTATTGATCTTACTCTCGACGACGACGATGCTGCGGATGATCTCAATCCCTTTCAAAGAGCCGCCAAACGCGTTCGTACCGATTCCCCTTTCGTGCAAACCAGAGAATCAAATGGACAATCCTTCTCCCAAGCACATCCGTTGTCTATGTCTCCATTCTCCTCTTATCAAATCATGCCTGGCAGCTCTTCCATAATCTCTCATCCTCCACCCCAACCTGCAACCTATTCCTCTGACCTACCCCCTCACCAGGCCGTGTATCGTCCTGCTTTCGTTCCACCTCCTTATCCATACCCGCGTCCTTCACAACCTTCACTTTCAAGAAATTCATCTTTTTCTGCTCCGTCTTCTGCCCAGAGTGCTGCATCTGGATCAACTAGCCACATAATAGACCTTACAGGATCCCCGTCGCCACCTCCTCATACAAACGCACAGCCCACATCGACGCTACCTCCTGAACTTTCTCCCAAAACCCCAGTCTGCATTGGGCAACTGACCGTTACCGCCCTCGTATTATATCCTGTTCAATATCTCCTTCCACGGAATACCAACGGGGAAGCTGAGTGGGCACCTGTGAGGCTGCAACACGAGCACAACCCTCACAAAAACGAATCAGAGACTATACATATTCAAGTGCCCCATACACGGGCTCTTAATGGTGAGATCGTCGCTGGCGAGGCTTTCGGGGTCGTTGAACAGAAAGTGGCAACTTCTTTGGGCCCCATGTTGGGTAAGGGCTTGATTCGTCTTGATGCCAAAGTGCGAAAGGCACCACCAAATGTATTTTTGTTTACCTCGTCTGATGTCACGCATTCATACCTTCATTTCTTAGCATCCGATCCTTTCCCTTCAAATGCTCGTTTACACTCCCAAGGGAAATATACCCGTTGTGGGTGACTATCTCCGTCAATGTGGCCTATTTCTCGATCATCCCTCGCCACCCTATGATATGCATCGACTTGCTAACTATCATTATCATAACCCCCATAACCCACCCCCTGGCGGCTTCAATCAGGGAATTTTTATCCCCAACGGGTTGGGACAAGGATCTATGGTGAACAATACGCGTTGGAACACCCCAGCAATAACGGGAAAGAGTGTGGAAGTTCAAAGGAGTCAAGTGGATGAGCTGTTCAAGAGTTTGAAGGATGGTGATGAACTGGTTGAAACAGAACCTAGTACGCACATATTTCATTACAGAGGTCCTTCTAAACTTACGATTGCATCGACCGTTCAGGTCCTGACGTTGCAACCAAGCTCTATCCTCATCAAAAAAAGGCCCTTACTTTCTTGTTAGAGCGAGAGCGCGAGAGATACGGCCCCGATGGCAATTTTTCTTCTCTGTGGCAATTGCGCCAAAATCCACTAACCCACAAACGGTCGTGGTTTCACATTGTAACTCAGAAGGAAGTTTTTGAAGAACCACAGGAAGCCAAGGGTGCAATTTTGGCCGATGATGTACGTCGTTATCCACCAGGCTCAGGTATCGCTAACTGAACGTCGATGGCAGATGGGCCTTGGCAAGACCATTGCTTGCGTGTCGCTCATCGCTTCAACACTTCCTTCAGCACAAGAATTCGTTGCATTGTCTCAGGATATCCCATCTCCCCCGCCAAATTTGGAACCTTTGGATGCTTCGCATTTCGCTGGAAGTGTGTGGCGTATGCCCACACCAGACAGTAATTCGTCCCAGAAGGCAAAGGCTAAAGCAGCAAGGAATCATGACAAGTTGGAGGCGGTTTATGTCCGGGCCTCTCGAATCAAAGCAAAGAGTCGGGCCACTCTTGTGATATGTCCACTTTCTACCGTCTCTAACTGGGAGGACCAGTTCCGAGAACACTGGAGAGGGGAGGTATCCGTGTTTGGTGGGAGCGGAGGATGTTTGCCCCCTACGCCATCTCAGCCGAGTTTACTAAGTGGAGGGGATACTCAACCTGAGGTCAAATCTGCTCGAGTTCGTCAAGGTACTCCTCTTAGGGTGTACGTCTACCATGGCAATGCCCGTAGGCCCGATCCTTCTTTTCTGGCAGACTTTGATGCAGTAATAACTACCTATGCAACACTTGCATCCGAATTTTCTAAGCAGAACAGAAGCGCTGCGACTCCTGATGACGAGGAAGACGAAGGTAATAGCAGTGAAGGCATAGGAGGTGTGGACATCGACGAGCATGGGAATCAGGTCTTGCGATTGCCGAAAACGAAGAAGGGAGTTCTCAAGCGGAAGAAGTCAAGTATCCTTGGGAGTAATGGCATATCTGAGACAGCCAGCCCACTCCAAAGCATCCACTGGTTTAGGGTCATTCTTGATGAGGCCCAGTGAGTATCAGCGGAGCAGCGATATCTTGATCTTGCTCATTTCACTGCGATATAGCTCGATAAAGGAAACTGGAACAGTCGGTAGCCGCGCGTCCTGCGATCTGATGGCCGATCGACGTCTCTGTCTGACTGGCACACCAGTGCAGAACAAACTTGACGATGTGTTCGCCCTGATCAAATTTTTACGTTTGGAGCCATTCGACGATAAAAATATCTGGACGGAATTCATTGGGACTCCTGTGAAGTTTGGGCAGGCCTTGGGTGTCGCGCGGCTTCAGACCATCATGAAGTGTATCACCCTTCGTCGAACTAAAGAGAGCAAAACAAATGATGGGAAGAGGATTCTGTCCTTGCCCCCCCGCCGTGACGAGCTACGGTATCTCAAGTTCGACGCCGAGGAGCAGGCAATATATGATCAGTTCTTCAATGAATCCAAGGCCGAATTCAACGAGATGTCGGATAAGAACGAGGTGATGAAGAACTACGTGGGTATTCTGCAGAAAATACTACGACTCCGTCAAATATGCGACCATTTTGAATTGGTTCAGGGTAAAGGGATAAGTCAAGAAAACTTTGCTCTAGACCCCGCTGCCTCGTACGAAGACATCGTCGCCGATATCTGGAAAGAAGGGATCAACGCCAGCCGTGCAGCAGCTGTGTTTGCTATCCTTCGCGAATCAGCCACCACTCAGTGTGTCGAGTGTGGGGGGGAGCTTTGTACATCTGCTGATGCTGGACAAGACGCTATGATGATGGAGGGCTCCTCTGCCCCCAAGCGTGGGAGAAGGACCAAAGGTACTGCTTCACGCGGCTCAACTCGCGCCAGCAGTCCTTCCACGCCTCGTCCAATCCTCACTCGATGTCAACACCTCTTCTGCATTGAGTGTTACCGCAGCTCTATCTGTCCTGGATGGCCGAACGTCTCTCCGGACACACGACGCTGTTGTTCGGCCTGTCAGACTGGGCTCTGCCCCTCTGATGCAGTCGAGATCAAAGCGGAGACTCCTCACGAAGCCACGCCGAAAAAGAGAGTACACAAGCAGGAAAGGCGACGTCAAGGCTGTTCTATGGAAAACTTCCATCCATCCACAAAGGTCAAGGCTCTTCTTGGTGATCTGATCATATTTTCGAGGGCAAATCCATATTCGTCGAACTACGACCCTGCGTCTATCGAGGTGCAAGTGATTGATGATCAGGGAAACCATTTGGATGATGGGATTGTAAAAACTGTGGTTTTGTGAGTCCAAAAAGCATTTGATTGATTGATCATAAATGGAACTTGTTTGCTAGCTCACAGTGGACCACTATGCTTGACAAGTAGGTTTTTAATCAATGTCTTTAATGATTACACATCTCATATATGTTAGAATCGAGGACGCGCTGGATGTTGCTGGAATCCGGTTTGATCGATTGGATGGTACGATGAAACGTGAGGAGCGGACGAAGGCCATGGATGCCTTAAAGCACGATCCTGGCTGCGAGGTTCTCCTTGTAAGCTTGAAAGCTGGAGGAGTTGGACTAAACCTTACTGCCGCCCAACGAGTCTATCTAATGGATCCTTACTGGTATCACCTCGTTACATATGGCAGCTGCGTTGGAATTTGCTAACTTATATCACACAGGAATCCTGCAGTCGAAAATCAGGCTGTAGATCGCATTGTCCGTCGTATTTTGCTTCCACTCTGCAAAACCTAGCTGACTCAACCTATGACAGCATCGTTTAGGGCAAACGCGGCCTGTCACAACGGTGAAGTTAATTATCGAGAATTCGATAGAGGCCCGGCTTCTAGAAGTACAAAGGAAGAAGACTGAATTGGCTAACATGACTCTTGGTCAGAATTTCAGCAAATCGGATATGTTACAGCGCAGGATGGAAGAGCTTAATCAGTTGTTTGGTTCATAACGTATCCGTCGTTGTTATAGAAGGTCCCAGCACCTTACCACAACACTTTAATACATTCAATATAGACCGCAACGAATGAGACAGTGACATGGATGATCAATGAGGTAACTTGAACTTGACGTAATTGGACCACTATTCAAAACGCGAAATGTGCAGCATTCTTGCGAGAACCGAAAAGATACACTGAAACCGAAGTCAGGGATAGCAGCACGTTAGTTACGAAATGGACTAGCATACCAATAACTTGGCTAACAAACAGTCCGATAGTCACTCCAGCAGCCACTGAGATCATCCGTAGAGCCAGCGAAAATCCACTTGAGTATTGCTCTGCCGAGCTGTGGTACGTCTGACTCAAGCCACCTCCTTGGGCAATACCGGACTAGTGAAATGTGAGATGCAACGCGCTCTCCCTTACTTTGCGATGGACGTACGGGTACAAGGAATAAAACGCCAGTGACCATAGACGTGAACGCTGTTCCACGTACCAGTCGAGAATAGATATTACCGAGTGAGCCAATAACAAAAGCACCAGCCGCAGATATAATATCAGTTCGTCCAGGAAGAACTACGCTCGTCGCTCGGTTGGCAGCATAAGAACAACAGGAGAAGAGGACCATGACCAGTAGTTGGATATTCCATGCTTGCAAGTTGGCAAGAGACGAACATACAGAGTAGACTGGAACCAGAACAAAGACCGTCCACCACGGCAAAGCATTTCTATACCATGGCCATAAGTCATCACGTAGACAACCTTGTCATCAAGGTCAAATTGCGCATGACCGAGTGGGCAGAGTGATCTCACCCCTGTTAACGTGCCCATCGGAAGATGCAGATGCGAGCGGTCGAGCAAGGACACCAGTAATTGGTATAAAAGGTGCGGATCCATTAACCATCAAGAAGGTGCCATGGGTATACGTCATATTTTGCGCCTGGCCTCCTCGATAGAATGTATGGCGAGCTCGACGGTCGACCACAAAGTAAAAATCGGACCCGATAGAGAGGCCAAATCCCTACTCCATATTAGCATCACAAGTAGGTTCCAGGTCTCGAAAATGGGATTACCAGAAACAAAGTATAAATTATTGCATATACAATCCTCACCGACCCACAAAAAATATTTCTAGACATCAGTTCAAGGGCGCTGATCACTAGACAAAATCTGAGACGTGTGGACCAGATAAATATTGCAACTCACAGATAGTAAAACCTGGGAGGATGACAACCACGCCGGCGGAAGAGACTGCACTGTAACAAAACAGATAACCAGGAATATTGCTTAAACCTCGGGCCACAAACGCCACAACTATAGATACAGAAATTCTAGCAAGAATTAGCGAATTTTTGGGAGACTTGGAGACTGGACCTACTCGTAAACATTGGCATACATCGAGCTTTTGTTGGCTGCATTCAAGCCAAGGTATTGTAAAATACACGCGCACGCGCCACTGATCCACATATCGAGGGGGGATCCACCGAACGCTAGGACACAGATGATAGAAGCACAGACAAAAGCTAAGGCACATCTATAGACGAGTGAATAGATGGGAGGAGTTTGCAAGAGTTGCCTAAGAGCCTCAGTGCCGGCCGCGGCTCCCATATTGCCGTGCAACACGTCACGATAGATCATATGGACTCGGTGCAAAGAGGTCAAAGCGATGCGGCCAGTAGCGCGAACAAAGTGCGTCCGTGTTGACCTTGTGTTTCCGTTTCGTATGGTAACAATGAGAATGTTTGGTATGTGAACAAATTCTTCCAGGCCGATGAACCCGGTTGCCCCGCGAAAGACGTACTAAAACAGTGTGCTCACCAGCTTGAGCATCCAATATCTTTGAAGCAGCGGCTAATTGCGACTCTATCCTATGAGAAGGTGCACCAAAAGACAGTAACGCCTTTGCGAGTTTCAAGATGAACGCCCTCCTATCGGCCACAGTTTCTTGGGAGAGCTTATTTAGGGCACTTGCATCTCGGTCTATGCCTAGTAGCACGAACTTTCATCATTATGAACCGTGACAATGGACGATTTTTGCGATTGCCTAAGTAGGGAACGGATTCTCATCTTGCCGGAAGGCTGTTTCTCCGTAGGCTGCATGACTCGGTGTGCATTGGTCCTGCTCTTCTCGGCTGATAGGATGCCTAGCGTTAATCCCTGATTTGAGCCTCTTATTAGGAACAAAGGAGTTTGGGGTACCAGTATCGGAATTTGTCGCTAGTTCTACAGGATTGCTGAGGAGTACACCAGAAGGAGAAAGGCTTGATTTTAAATGGGACTCAAAGTTTTGTCCATTCGGCAGGTCGTCTGGAGGTATTACCATCGAAGAGTGAAAGTTAAAGCGGAGTCCTTGCATAAGGGTGAGAATTCAGCTGATATACACAACACAACCAATACGTTACACGTATACATTGACCGACAGCAAGATAATACAGAGCAGTACAGAATATAAACCAAAGATATTCTTCACCAGATCTGAGGTGCTGGCGCTGGCGGCATGTAATCGTTGGGCAATAAGAATGCATTCATCCCATTTTGCGAAAAAGAATTTCCCCCTAGACTCTGGTCTGAAATCCAGACAGGCAATTGCTCATTCGCTGTCGTCTCAAATCCCCGCCATATATTATCGGCGTCCGTGGGAGAGTGATACTGCTGAGAATGGTGCTGGTGATGATGGTGGGCATGAGTATTCTGGTGCTGGTGCTGGGGAGAAACTGTAGGCACTGCGGCAATGGGTATATGGCCACTGGACATTTGATTCTCAGAGGGGCCAATGAAACCAGTGTCGTACTGAGGTGAAAAGGGCTCTAGATGTCTCTGTTGGGAATTTGAGCCATTCCCACTTGAGTGGTCAATGGCCATTGCCAGAGATTGAGGATGTTCGCGGTTTGCCTTCGGGGAACGAGACATGGATCCTGCTTTTCGCTTTGTGGATCTTTTCAGCATTAATTGTAGCGTTAGCGCGTATCGCTTAGCAGGAACTTGGAATGCTCAATGAAGATTGGAGGGTAATAGAGTGCCATCAGGTACTTACTGATAGACATAAGACTGGCCAATCGTTCCACTTGGTTCCTGATCTCAGCTGTGTTACAATCGTCAGGGCTGTGAGATGATCAGGGCCTGTGTCAAAATCCATTGAACTGATAACCCACAAAAGTCGAGCCAGTCGCAATAGAAAGGAAGCAGCGAACGTGGCGGTCGCATGAGTGTAATGAACAGCTGAAATAGAGTGAGTAGATGCCGTATTTGAAAGTATTAGGTTGATACCGTATTTCATCCCTTCTCTGTATGCAGGAGAGTTGACAGTGATATCCAACCCTCGTCTAGCAACTTGTATAGACTTGAGCGCTAGCTGTCGCTGGACAAGCGGCATTTTCTGAACGTCATCTGGGCCATTGATACCCCGTAATGCGGTGGCTTTGTGGAAGAGCTCCGCATGTAGATGCTGTATCTGTAAGCTCTGCCGATAAAATGCTGACCTACAGTGAGCTATAACACCAAGAGTTTAAGGGAGAGGGGTCTCACCAGCATCTTCATATTTCTGAGAGAATGCGTGATCCCACGTTGTAAACCAAGTAGAAAATTCGTCGTCCGCTTCGCGAAGCCTCAAGAAATGTTCGTCTTTGACTGGTCCCTCCATCGGGGACATTGCGTTGTTGACCCTTTCGCGAATGACCATAAGTTCGACGGTTGATACAAGTCGCATATCGTCTTCAATTGCCAGGGGGTGTTGGAGTAACAAGCGACACTCCTGGATGCTCTCGTCATCTTTTAGGACTGCGGGTCGCCCTGTGCCATATGACATTCTAGAGGTAAAAAAAAAAAGGTTGGTTGTTACCACGATGACTGAAATAATGTAACATACTGGTGTTCGAAAAGA
>QFEU01012286.1:0-16670 GCA_003316345.1 Tricholoma terreum
TGTGTTTATATTGGCCATCTGAGCGCTGGCATAGGGGCTGTCGCGCGGATCTCCTTCCCACGATGAGTAGCCGACATGGGAGCGGATCACCCGCCGGGTCTCGCCTGTGTTTAAGAAGATCTAGAGGGTGGCCATATTGTGCTAACATGCTGCCTCATCAAAACCCCTGATGTCCCATGGAGATGACTCGTCAGCTTATGGACTCCTTCCCGGTGAGTGCTGCCCATAAACAGATAGCCAATCATCGCTGATAAATCGTATCAAGCCTCCTGCAGCAATTACGTCGGCTGTTGGAGTAATACTCCAAACGTTGGTTTGACAATGTTGTTGTCCTACGTACCGCCTCGCGACCCGTACGAGCCCATTCCATATTCGGTTGGAGATGTGGTGGAATGTCACGCCTTCCTTCTCAATGAGCAGTCCGCTTTGGGAAATGGCACTCGCAAGGTACATTCCTTTTACCCCCTTAGTTAGCGTGTTGTTGAATGGAGTGCACGTAGTGGTATTCCATGCGGGCTTCATGTGTGCACCGTTTAGAAGCTCCCAAAATGGGTGGGTTCTTAATCCTCAAATCAATTTATACGCTAATCATATACCAGCCAAACAATTCATTGGCCCGAAGACGTACTCCTGTATACCAATTGAACACGGAGCCACTAGAATCTATTGCAATTTATCATTGTGACACCAAGGCTTTTTGGAAGGGTCCCGAGTGGTTGGAACCTTGCTCTTGCCCGACCATGGAGGGTCGTTGCCGACGCACGCCAACGGTTTGTAGCCCAGCCGCATTATGTCGTACTTCCTACACGTGTATATTCCAAGTAAACTATTTACTTAGATTTACTTAGACAATGCTCCTGTCAGACATCTCTTGCGCATCGGCATACGCCGCGAAAATAGATAAAAATAGGCTCGTCACAGTGGCCGGGGCCGGGTCCCAACAACACCGACACCCGGTTCGGCAATCACCGCGAAAATAGATTTTTGCAGGCCACAACCAACATAACCTTGTTCTCAATACTGAGAACTCGGAATTAGTAGTGATGCCACAAGAATTTTGCTGCTTGTCCACTTGTTCAAAGCATTGGGGCAATTGCAGGCATTTTTGTGGTTGGAATAACTGTGCACAGCTACAATCCTGTGGGCTCAACAAAATGCCAAAACCCATTCATGAGTAGGCTCTGAATGAGTGAACAATTTGAGTATTAAATTGAATTAATAGAAATAGTTGGTTAGGACTGTATAAAAGTCCACTTAAGAAATAGAATAGGTTTTCCACTCTTGAGATTGACCTGGGATAATCATTACCATCTCTTATCAGCCTGATGGATGTTGTGGTAGACCATTATTCTGTCAACCCACCCTATGATAATCTAACTTTATAAAGTGGTCTGCAAGAATTGGGCTTCTTGTAATAAATTTTATTTTATACTTTTGTTATAATTTTATAAAACCTTCTCAAAATATCCTCAAACACCTGATGTCAAGTCTTAGTTCTCAGTCACACACCTATGGTGCTGTGCACTTAGTCAGTGCTCCTTTTGAACAGCAGTGGAATTGACAAGTCAGATAAAAAAAAGTCAGCATGTAAAATTATGCCACCATTGAGGGCCACAGTCAACTAGTTTACAGTAAAATAAGATTTGAAATAAAAACCTACTCATTTGAGATGGCCTGACCATGAAAAGCACAAAAATCAGCAGCAGGACAAGCCTGAACAGCCAGGGCACAGAAAGCTGTTGTGAGTAAGAACTTGGATGACAATCATTCCAAATTCAGCTGATGATGGAGAGTTGGCAGAACAGGATGATATTCAGTGTACAGGTCGGGCTGGAGGTGTCAATCATGTTTTGTCAGATTTGAAGCAGGATGAAATCTGGAAGGATACTGATTCAGAGATTTCCCATTCAGATTCAATGGGAAATGATAATGACAGTGATGACAATTCTGATCTCAAAGATCTTGAGGGAAAGGACATGTTGAAAACCTTGAAGAAGCCATGGGGGTTGAAATTGGAGTTGGAAATGCTTATAGAACTGACACCATATGATATTCTGTTGGAAAAGAAAACCCCACAAGAGTGGCAAAAGGCTGAATCCAAGCAATGACTCAGGTATAATGGGCTATCAGATCATTGGAAGCATGAAATCAACCAAAGACTGTGTATGAAGGAGAAGTTGTACAAGGTGGCATAAGAGAGGTGAGCAATGACCATAACAATTTTATCAATGAAGGCAGCACCTCACTAGTTGAATACAGTAGGCAAGTAGTTATGTTTTGCAGCTTTTCATACAAAAACCTCTCATACCATCACTTGTCTTTAGTGCCCAAAATGCATTGGAGTTGTTGAGTGTGAGACCTACCATAGCATCACCAAGTTTGCAGGCTCTATTTCCAGAGGTTTCTGACAATGCTGATGACACAGGTGGAATCTGCTGTGGGTACTTGTCTGATGTATCTAATGATGAGCTTCAGGATTGTAAGTGGTATAATTCACACATAGTAGTTACTTTAGTCCATAGTATACGACTAATCTGATGCAAAATTTGACCCATCTAATACGGCTCCAGACGATTGGTCTATGTACAACTAGAACCCAAGAACAACGGATAGACCAGACATAATGAAATCTGATTGCTTTCAACATAAGGGCCGATGATATAACTACTCTGTTTCAATGAGGTGTAAAGACTAAGTATTTGGCTGTCAGACTCATGAATTGCTATATCAGTATATAGGAAGACCTATCAGTTTTTAGCCATAGGACACAGACTGGCCGAAGATACTAAGTAAGCTACTATGTCAACGTGTATAGAAAGAGGTATTAGTTGGCAGCTGCCAGACACAAATCGGCCAAGGACATTATTCGTGAATTCCTATGTACGTAGGAAGAGCTATCAGTCTGCAGCCATAGGTAACAGACTGGCCGAGGATACAAAGTAAGCTACTATGTCAAGTGTCAGAAGAAGACTTTTTCGAAATATTATATTAACTTTATATTATCAGATTAATCTAATCTTTGTTTGGACCTGGTTACACTTTTATTATCTATAGTAGTTATGCATGGTATTGGCATGGTAGTATTAGCGGCATGGGTAACACATGCATGACATCATAATGGCAGGTGCAGTACCACACGTAGTACACATGTATGACACCCCGTAGCCACATGTATAGTAGTATATATATTGCAATGATAACCTGCAGAGTCCTCATTCAAGTTCTCTTGGGATTCATGCTCATCTAGTGTGACGCCTAAGTCAATATTGATTCCCTTTTTTCTTGTCGTTAGTATTCTTGTGGGAGCCTGCTTCGCACCTAGTAACCTATGGGTGAAGTAGTGATTAGCGTTGCCCTGACAGAAGAACTCAAATCCTCTCTCGCACTCTCCCACATTTTGTGCTTGCACTGTTTATGGTCTCGTGTAACCCACTGAGAACCTGGTGGTGCTCAAGCTTGTGACAACGTTTCTCATCTCACTCTCACTCTCCTCACCACCACATCAGTTAACATTTTTCTTTTCGGTCTATGGACATTTGAACAGCACTGAACTCTCAGTACCCTTTCTTGTGCTCAAAAGCCGACCTTACTTTTACACCTTTGACTCACACCCACAGACTCATCAACCGCACATTTGTATGCTCTCATTCCCATTACCACGCTAACAAACATCTCTGTTACCACCAGACTTAGGGTCTGGAACTCCATGATAGATAGCAAGGATCCGCTTGAGTGTCTAGTAACATTGAGCCCAACTAGCACAAGGATTCCTATAAGGTTGCTGGGGTGATCTTTGGAGAGTCCCACAATGCTACGCTTGGGCATGTGAAGAGAAGGCCCAGGGTAGTCTATTTCGCAAGAGAATTCCCAACCCCTCTGAGATCCACTAAACTGGAGCATGCAGATGTGTGGTTGACTGCAGCTGTCCGTGTTCGCAAGAGATCTCAGAGATTTCCCATTTCATACCTAAGGTCCAACTCAGGGTTGTGTGCCCAGACCAAGGTACTATTGAGTTACCACCATTTTCCCTTCACACCGACACAGTCTCTCCCCCATCCTTTCACCACTCACTACCCCACAACTCTCACCCATCATATCACTCGGAACACCATTATCAGACATGGGTGAGATTGGAGATGAGATCAACATCGGAGAACCGGCTGGAAACCCGGCACCGCCTCAGATGAGCATCAAGGAGCATTACACCTTGTTGCGGAATGAGCACCAGATGTTGCTCAGACACTTCATTGAGATGTCAGAGAAGCTGGCCCAGTTTTAGAATGCGGCAGCGGCTGCGGCTTGTGTACCCGAATTGACGGACTGCACCCCAGCCATTCACTGGGAAGATGAAGGACATAGAGGCATTCAGGACTGCCTGCTACATGTACATGAAGGGGCGAGCTGATGAGTTCTCCAACAAGGAAGCCAAGATCATCTGGATCTTATCGTACCTGCAGAGTAGAACAGTGCTCAAGTGGCGGGAAGTCACCATCAAAGTAAAGATGGAAGGAAAGGTGCCTTTCACTATGGGCGATCAAGTAATTGAAGGCATCATCAATACTTTTGGTGATCCTAACGAGGAAGACACCGGAATTTTTGAGATCACCACAATTAATCAGGGTGATAAGACAGTGGACGAGCACATCCAAGACTTTAAGATTGCGGTGCATGCTGCAAATTACACGGGCGTGGCTTTGGTCTACGAATTCAAATGGTCGTTGAACAAGGCTTTATGTGAGAGGCTTAATAACCTCAAGCGACAACCAGTTATGATAGATGGATGGTACACGATGGCTATGTGCCTGGACAGGCAATGGCGACAGGCCAAGGTCGAAGAGAAAGCCTTTGCCAGTCGTCATTACACTCCAACACCGAAGCAGTACACTGCACCAAAACCACAGGGTACACCAACCCAATCAACCAAGCCTGCAGCGGCTAAAGATCCAGATGCGATGGACGTAGATCAAAACCGTTGTGCGAAGATGAAGTGCTACAAGTGTGGGCAGTTGAGGCACTTCGCAAGGAGCTGTAAGTCATGGCTGGATGTCCGTGCAATGGAGTACAATGATATGAAGAGGTACTGGCAAGAGAAATTGACCAGTGAGGGTTTTTCCGCCGGAAGCAAGTGAATCCCGCACTTGTTTCCAAGAATAGGTTTAACGGACTACCAGTTGAAGAGATTGAAGATACGAACGATGTAGTTACTGATCATGTAGTAGTATCTAATGGCAGGGGGTCTCAGGAAACTGAGCTCGATGCTCCAGAAGCGTGCTTAATTCCCATTTTGCTGGAATCAACCAGGGTAGTGGAACTGAAAAGGGATAAGAAGTTCTTTATTCAATCAGCAAGGAGTGAAAAAGAAATTATGATAAAAGTTGGTCTGATGACCATGGACACTCATGCTACAATTATGGTACAGGCTTTACTAGATAGCGGTGCTACTGGATTATTTATAGATAGAAAGTTTGTACACGGAAATGGACTTAAAACTTGTACCTTACAATTTCCGATTAAGGTATATAATGTTGATGGTACCTTGAATCAAGGAGGATTGATTACAGAGGAGATTACCTTGATGATATCACACAAAGGCCATAAGGAGAAAGCAGTGTTTGAAGTTTGTGATCTGGGAAAGTCGACGGTGATCATAGGGCACCTGTGGCTCCGGAAGCACAATCCAGAAGTCAATTGGAACACCAGTGAAGTAAAGATGACTCGGTGTCCACAAGAGTGCAATGTGTTCATCAGAAGTGCAAAGAGGGAACACAAGCGGAAACAGGTTGTGAGAAAGTGGCAGTATAAACTGTCCATCGAGGAAGTACTCATCTAGTGTGATGCCTAAGTCAATATTGATTCCCTTTTTTCTTGTCGTTAGTATTCTTGTGGGAGCCTGCTTTGCACCTAGTAACCTACGGGTGAAGTAGTGATTAGCATTGCCCTGACATCAAGGTGGATAGAAAAAGGTATTAGTCTGCAGCTGTCAGACACGGATCGGCCAAGGACATGATCTGTGAATTCATGTCAGTAAGTAGGAAGACATATCACAGCCGTACTGGCCGAAGATGCTAAGTAAGCTACTATGTCAACGCATATAGAAAGAGGTATCAGTCGGCAGCTGCCAGACATAAATCGGCTGAGGAAATTATTCATGAATTCCTATGTACGTAGGAAGAGCTATCAGTCTGCAGCCATAGGTAACAGACCAGCCAAGGATACAAAGTAAGCTACTATGTCAAGGTGGATAGAAAGAGGTATCAGTCTGCAGCTGTCAGACATGGATCGGCCAAAGATGCTAAGTAAGCTACTAGGTCAACGCATATAGAAAGAGGTATCAGTCGGCAGCTGCCAGACACAAATCAGCCGAGGACGTTATTCATGAATTCCTATGTACATAGCAAGACGTATCAGTCTGCAGCTGTAGGTAACAGACTGGCTGGGGATACCAAGTAAGCTACTAAGTCAAGGTAGATAGAAAGAGGTATCAGTCCGCAGCTGTCAGACCCAGACAAAGAGTTCAATAAACAATGCATGATTAGCTTCTATGTATACGAGGCTTCCATCCTCTGGCAACAATAGCTGAACGTGCTGGTTGACAGTCTGCCCACCAGTTAGTAGGCATGGATTGAGAAAATTCAGATGGCATGCCTCCTGTGAAGAGGGCCACTCAAGAGGTGGATAGTCCGCCATGGATGGCCAATTGGGAAACTGGTGATGATGGGCATTGTTACAATACCCCAAACCATTGTCAGAAAGAGGACCAAAAATGAGGAAGCAGCAGCAGCCAGCTGCATGAGAGCAGGTGAGATGTAACATTTGCCATTTCGAGGGATACGGGCCTCGAACTGGCCATGAGCCTCGGCCTGTTGTGTATGCATTGGGTGTACTGAGCAGTGTGGAAGTGGAAGTAGACACACCTGTCGACTTCTCACTTCTGAGGCATTTCCCATGAGATCCTCAATATGGTCAAGTACTTCTGGGTTTTCGTATATCTTATCTTTCTCATTCATTCTTCACATGGTCATATCACTGATATTCCTTTTACTTGGTTCCGAGCTACAGGAAGACCAACTCAACCCATCAGATGACCTACCCATGCACTTGACGTGCCTATATCACAGATTCAGCGTGGCTCTCGTTTTGGCAACCATTTCATCAAATACCTTGCTCTTGGCTCGAAGGATTGTCTTCTGGTTTTGGTTCCTTTTTATTTTCTACAAATACTTTTGCCTTCTCGATGTGCTTTTTCTCAAGATAGAAGATCCTAACACATTTACCTTTCCACGGCTAGTCAATATCCGACTCAAAGGGCTGATTGTGCAAACGAGTAGGGTCGAGGGCTGTCTTCTGGTGGTGCTCCGCGCTTGTCTGGGGTCCAAGCGACGTTGCGTCAATAGAGCACCCTGAGGATGGTCTGCTCCCCAAGCCATTCCTGTACACTGAAGCCCAACAATGAGGACTTGACAACCCAGACCGACAATTGTTCGATGCGCAACATCATCAAGATTTGTATTTTTACCATTACATCCTTTCTCGTGCATTCTCTTTCCTTTTTTACTTTAGTTTTCATTTCACTTGTTCTGATTGGTGCAAGAGTACGCACACAATCATGTGTTAAATGCCTGTCATCCGCTTCTTTGTATAAAAGGTGTCCTTCCACCTCTCCAAGAAAAACATGCTTCTTCCCCCCCTCTTTTCTTGCTCTCTGTAAGAATCTCTCACAACGACCAAGTCCCCTCAAGTTGGCTGCACACCATGGTGCAGTCCTAACAATAAGTTCTCAAGTTTATACGTTTACGGGGCATTACAGCCCATCTTCTTAGTTATTCCCATTCTCGCACTCACGTGCTTTTGATATCCGGGCCATGCCAACGAGCAACCCTGATCACTGAGCACCATCAGGCTTGAACTTTCTCTCCGTTGACTCGTCTTCATTATTTTCTCACGTGTTCTGATCCTTATCAGATACAATCACGACATTCGTTTCCCAAACATGTCTGCTCGTTCCAAGTTTTCCATTCCCTTTGAAAATCTCCAGTTTCATTCCCATTCTCTGTCTACAACACTTTTCACACGTCTTCCACGTGTTTTCCCCTTTTATACTTACCCCGTTTGCTGTGACAGGACGACCTGGTTCAACGAATCACCAGCAGACTGTTTCCTCTTCCACAGTGGGGCAGTGACACAGGGGGGGGACAGGACATGTGCATGGTTTGGAGAAATCTTCATCTGCAGCCAGGAAGCTTCAGGTGAGCTGATAATTCTCCTTGTAGGCTGCTGCATATCTCAATTCATTTAATCTAATAACATGAATTTGCCTACTACTTTGCTAAATAGGCATGGAAAGTCACGATGAGCCTCGTGGCTGATCCCAACAATGTCAGGTGAAATCACATAATAGATCTTCGACATTGATAAGTGGAGGTCATCCTCACGATCAAAATTTTCCCTCCCCCACATTGACGCCTAGAGTCACCATGCAACCAGATGTCATTTCACTGTTTGCGGAACATTTTTGAGCCTGGCTGGCTACTGCCCAAAACCTGTGGTTAGCTGATCTGATTGAGGACAGCAATGTGATGGTTACTGAAGTGGTGAGTCTTTGCATCTCTATTTCTCAAGGTGAAACTAACAATTCCATAGATCATGATCTATGAGACCTGGGATCCCAGGGACCCTCTGCTTGCAGCAATCTTCAAGTCACTATATAATATTATGCATCAAATCTCGCCCCCTCCTCAAACAATCCTTGTGGCACCGTATTTTCAGCAGGTGATCACAGCTGTTGATGAGGGTCATCCAATCCCTTCAATCCCCAGCTATGCATATCCTGCACTCTGCTTGTCGAGACCCCACCAATTGCCTTGGCCAAAACTGCTGGGAAGTGAAAAGCACCTCTGGCAAGGCAGAGAGTTGAGCCGAACCTAACACATGGAAAGAAATGGCGCACAGATAAACAAGGCAATCAACGTTATGATAGTGAAGGAGGGGGTGAGGGTAACAAAGAGGATGGAGATGTTGACGATGAGGATGGGCGTGAGGATGAATTGGTTGGTGAAAAAGCCAGTGAGAAGATCGGTGAGGACGGGGCACATCAGTTGAAGTCGGCTGGTGCTTGCGATGATGGAATGGAAATGGAGGTCGATAAACAGGCAAGAGATGGAATGGAGGCCAATCCCACCCCCAGACAGCATACTGGTACCCCTACTGCTAGGTCTCATCCCACTCCTATCGTAGAGATCACCTCACAGCCCTCCAAGCCCAACAAACGGTCCAAATTGAAACCTCCGAAGAGCTGACCGATGGTCATTGATGATAGCAATCCAGATTCACTGCCCATTACAACCAAGGGTCTTACTCCTGTCCAACTCGAAGCATCCTGGAGGGCCCAGACCAGAAATATGGATGTTGTCATTGTGAACCCACAATTGAGCCGGACTCAATGTGACAATTGTGTCCAAGACCGCCTGATGTGTTAGATGGCCTCCAGGTCTGCCGCTTGTCTCAACTGTTGATTTGTCAAGAAGAGCCAATGCCCAAACACCGAACTCACCAAGAAGAAAGAAGAGATCAAGGCAGAAGGATCTCTGCCTGCAGCCAGCAGCAGAAAACCCAAAAAATCAAGCTCAACATCAAAGGTTTTGCAATTGTTTAGTTTGCTGAATGCGATTGCACCCTCCCCAGCCCCTAATCCACCCACCACTGCATCCACTGCACCAGTCCTCATTATCCCCTCCACAGCCATTGCAGAGGTTGTAACAAAGCAATCTCAGTCCAGCTCTCAAGCTGCATCAACCAGGAAGCCAGCAGCTCCCTCATCAGATGCAGCCCCATCCAACCGCATATTACATGTGACTCCGCCTGCCCCCCATGTCGATGTAGCTCCATCTGCCCATCCACTGTCCCATAGTGCTGTAGCCATGCCAGACCCATTAGCATGTGCACCTCCTAGTCAAGAGGAGCCATGTTGTATGCATTCACATTATTTTTCCATATACTTTACTGATCCAGTTATATAAGATATCCCTGCCCTGTATGGGACCACTCATCAGGCCATGGCACCTGTGCCTATGCCAGTGCCAGGCCTTCAAATTGGGGAGATATTTGCACGAATTGGGGCATTGGAAGCTGAAGTGCGTCGCCTTGGCCAGGAGAATAGCCGGCTCCACGAAATGATTGTAAGCCATACGGAGGACATTGCAAGCCAGAAGGAGATGGGAAAGATGATGAAGGAAATCTACCAGACATCAGGGAGGGTTGATGATCTAGTGACCCGCATCAACACAATGGACTGCGCTTCGTAAGTCATTGATTCGAACATTCCGTTCCTCATCCCATCTTTGGTAGGAACACAAGCTTCACTAGCTCATCAGCGACACCCTCAGATGTCCCCTGCTGGGCATTCAGCACTGGTGGGCAGACCAATGACATTTTCACATTGCCTAACCCACATCCCATTGTCGACATGCAGAACCATGACTGGTAATCCCCAGTTTCTGGCAACCACATGAACTCTGGCGGTAGCATGCAACCATCGGCCAATGCCAATGCTAATACACAACTGGAAGAGGCTGTGCAAAGTGGGACCATCAATCTGGCCCAACTTGTATTGTCCCAGCTGTTGCAGCACCCAGCTGAGGGAGGTGGATAGGCATGATTACGATGCAGTTGAATTCATCTGACGCTGCATTTTTTATATTACTTACATAACATCTGGCTGTAGTTTTTTGCCAATATTATATGGCTGGCATATACATTCCTCCATGTGTTGAAACATCTAAATGAATGCAAAGGCCTACAAGGCCAGTGACTGCCAGCCATGGTTGACGATCCAAGGTTGCAAGCCACTGCCTGAAGCGTAAGATGATCTAGTTCAGCAACACATAGGAGCTGGTTGTATCATTCTGTATTATTCCACCAGCCGTCCACAGTGTTTCTATCAGCCGGAATTGCTTAGCATCATTTAACATTATATGGTTTAATCACCACAGATCACAGCATGGGGATCACACATGAAGTAGCCAGAAAAATTGTCGTGTCCTGGAATCAGTGACACAACATATGGTATTATTTAGCTTTAGTCAACAACACCTGCCGGTCATACATGACTTGGGAATGACAGCTTGGGGAAAACTGCAGAACGGCCGAGGTGAATGACAGTTGAGGCAGGGCAATGGGAGCCAACACCAAGATTCAATCGTAGCTCTGGTCTTAGCTAGTCTACGGTTGACAAACCCAAAGATCGTCATGCACCTATTGCCAGATTTTGTAATGACTAGATTACATCAACAACTACATAAATGATGTGGGGTTGACAACTATCCATATTCAATGGCCGGACTTGCTGATTTAGTAGCATTGCATGCTATTACAGACCGGGTCTCTGCGCACATGGGTACAAGATACAGACAATCATTGGGGCTTCAGGAAGCTCAACCACCATTCAACTGGACCTTGGACACAATTGCCGACTGCAATCATATGTTGCTATGATTGCTGAAGCAAAAAACAACTGATGTACTAAGTCCCCTTGTAGCTCTGGCTGAAATAGACTAACGGTGCCCAATATCCACCAAATGGGACATTGAGCAGTACTGTAATCGACTATCTTCATGCCAAACTGGTCAAAAGCTTAAATAGGAAGCCAAGCTCCAACTCATATTTCCACCACTTTTCGAATGGCCATTTCCCTTGCTCCAATATCCATGCATAATTACAGACCTTCAAGGGAATATCCTTGTTTGGTGCCTCCCATGTCTCATTCACCATTCAAAGTGTTGACAATTGCCATGATTCAAAAGCCAGTCTTCTCTTCCAATATTACTTGTTGTTAAGTACTGATGGTTGCTGAGCTCACTTTGATCAATTCTTGCCATGTGGCCACTGCATCATGAAGCCATTGAGGATGGACGAAACATCGCCAGCTGCAACACTTGCTATGGCAGCTGGGCGATATTGCACTTTCGCCTTACCTCTGTCCGAACAGCCACAAGAGGACTGATGGACACTGGCTGGTCATTTGATGGTTCATTCACCACCAAAAGCCGAAATTACCTGTTCCGCACATTCTCTAATAGCCCTTTTCTAAATCTGCGCTCCATCTTGTCATCTCAATGGCATGGCCAGTACTAAGTTCCTCCCACCATTCATTTTGGTAGTGATCATCAACTTGATACCAATACGCAGTCCACCTTTTGGGAAATTATCTACAGTTGTCCAGATTGGTTAGATCAAGTCCACTAGTCGGTTGATGGATATCGATCTAAGCTGCCAGTTGTTTGGCATAGTAGGAGATACAAGCCCAAGCACCCACAGTTACTTTGGTCCTGAGGTACAAAGACTAAGTATTTGACTGTCAGACAAAATTGGCCGAGGACATGACTCATGAATTTCTATGTTAGTACCTAGGGTGACCTATCAGTCTGCAACAGCCTGGTGGAGGACATGACATGAGTGACTATGAATTGGAATTGACTGAGGGGCCAGGCAATACACATTGGCCAACCAACCCCCTGTAAAGAGTTCAGCAAACAATGTTTAATTAGCCTCTATGATACTAATGGTTACTGGTACAATCTGAGCATAATTAACTCATCTCCTCTGCATTCATTGTGATCAATTCAAGGGAATGCCATACATCCACCAGCTGTCTCTCAATGGCCTGTAGCCTGGCCAACTGCAGATGTGAATCTCGCCAGATCTCCAACCATGTGGCCATAAGATCCTCCAGAGCCTCTATAACTGTTGGCGGAGTAGTTAGCCAAGACCCATTTCACATAACCTTCATTCCCAGAAATGCAGATAAAAGTGGGAAAAAGTGGCTGAAAGAGATGATCGAGTATGGGTGGAAAATGTATGGCATGAGAATGATTGTGTTTGAGGGGCATTACAAGAAGCAGGGGGATCCGGTGTATTCAACATGAGTGCCTGGCTACAATGTAGCATGTTGAATTAACTATGAAAGCCAAATAGACATGATCTCAATGATAGGATTGGGAACCCCCCTGTCCGGCCGTTTAGTGATGACCATTCAGACACATTGGACAAGTTTGAGGATGATTGGTGCGGTTATGCATATAGTGCCCTATTGCAAGATGCTGGCAAGGGTGAGGATGAAGGAGCCGCTGCCATCGGCTCAAGGTGCCAGGCTGCTGCAATGATTGAACTTGAGCGTGACAAGTATAGATTACCTACTATCCCACCTTGGAAGAGTATGAAAAGCGGAGATCTTGACGTGCTGATTCAGTCCTTCCTGACTATTCATTATTGTTCATCTTACTTACTCAAATGATGATAATAATTTACTATTGTTCATTTTAGGTCTATGGACAAGGAGTTCCAATTCCCGGCTGATGTGGATTAGCATCAGCCAGGATCAAGAAGAGTATGTTGATGCAGAGTACATCCCAGAACTATTCACATTGCGGGAACCGTCATGCATGTGGATACAAGAGAAGCAGCAGCTACTTGACTTCTGGATGGGATGGCAAGATAATGCAAGAATCAAACATGCATTTTTGTGGAAAGCTTATTCAACAGCGGATGGAATGGTGAAGTACAACTACGTTGAGAATGATCTTGCAAACAAATTGCGATCAAGCCAGAAAACACAATTGAAACATGGAAAGAAGGGCCATGTTAAATTGAAAAAATCAAAAGGGAAGAGAAAGGCCAAGGCCGTGACATCGCCAACTTCAGAAGAGGAGCTGGATGATGAAGATGATCAGGGATTGTCGATGGACAATGGAGATATTTTGGCTCCAGGTAGGTCAAGCCAGAGTGGATGGCCTGAGGCTGTGGCTCCCCAAGTATCGGATGATGAATTGGGCAGCGATGATGATTTTATGACTGGAACACCGATGCATGGAATACAGGCCCTCTGAGCCGTAAAGCCAATGTCATCCAGAGGGAAGGGGAAAGCATGGGCAGTGGCGCTGCCAACATCAGAGGAAGAGCCGGTTGGTGAGGTCCATCAGGAACTGCTGACAGACAATGAGAATAAATTGTCAAGGGGTACCGGACGACACGCAGCAGTCACTCTGCAGACATCAGAGGAAGAGCTGGATAATACTGACAGTGGGGAATCATTGATACATGATGGTGGTAAATCAAGACTTGTCACATCAGTGGCTCAGGGGTCACAAGGCAGGCAAGTGAAGAAAGTGAGCCAGAGTAGAAATGTGGCAGCTGCAATTTTACAGCCCTCTGAGGATGAGCTGACTAGCAATGATGATCTGATGGCTGGGATCAGACAGGAAGAAAGCACAGCCCCAAGGGCCGGTAATGGAGAGGAGTTGGATGATGAACCCATGCATAAATCAGAGGAAGCATTAGGCAAAGAGAAGAAGACCCATTCGAAGGCCCAGCGGTTGGCCAGGGCTAAACAGCAGCCAAAGAAGCGGCTCATTGTGGTTCATAATTCAAGTGACAGTGCTAACAGCGGGAATGGAAAGCTGCATCAAATGAAACAGAGGAACGAGGATGTGAAAGTACAGCGTCAAGACAATAAAGCAGCCAAGAACACAATTACTGGTACTCCCATGCAGCTAGCTAAATCTGTTCAGGATGTGCAAGACTTATCGGGCGTTTGATGAAATTGTACTCCATCCTTAAAATGAAAGTTAATGGAGGATACAGATGCGCTGGCCCCAACAGCATCACCCAAGAAGCAAGCAAAAAAATCTTGGGCAGCACAGCAGGACCAGATGGCTAGTGTACCAGCAATGACAGCAGCATCAACTTCCAGTCGCCCAAAGCCTCAGCCAAGGAAGGTGAAGAGTGTGACACCCATGCCTTTTGGAGAGGAAAGAAAGCAATGTGAGCCCAGCATCTATTTGCACAGAGTATTTGCTAAATGTATGGGCATAGGACCAATAGGTTAGTTTGTTCTTGAATACCAAATCCCAAGTTCCCAGTCTTTAAAAGCATTTGTCTCCCAGCTGGTAGTCCTTCAGTTTCATACATAGCTCCACAGTTCTCTCTCAGTTTGCACTAATACATTGTATATGCATTATGAGGTTCTGAATATGATCTTAGTGCCACAAGCATATGGCCTGGCTGAGCAATCAGCTGCTAATATATATCATTTGATCTGGTGGCGGCACATGATTCAGTGGGTCTGCCAGGTAGCATTGAAGCATTGGTCCGGTCGATGCTGATGGGGGTCGAAGTCCCATTAAAGAAATTCACACTGGCCAGCTGAGGAGCAATAAAGCAATAATCCAGTCAGGGCCCACTGATTGGCCGAGTAGCAGTAAATTGCTCGGAGCAGCCGAGTAGCAGAAAGGTAATTACCCAGTCGATGTACGCAGGTCGGCCAAGTAGCATTAAAGTAACTATGTAGTTGATGCACACAGATCGGCTGAGTAGCAGAAAAGTAATTACCCAGTCGATGGACATGGATTGGCCGAGTAGCATTAAAGTAACTATGTAGTCAATGCGCACAGATTGGCTGAGTAGCAGAAAATTAATTCCCCAGTCGATGGTCATGGGTCGGCTGAGTAGCAGAAAAGTAACTATGTAGTCAATGTGCATGGGTCGGCCAAGTAGCATTAAAGTAACTAATTAGTCGATGCCCATGGATCAGCCGAATAGCATTGAAGTAACTATATAGTCAATGCCCATGGGTCGGCCGAGTAGCAGAAAGTAATTACCCAGTCGATGTACACATGTTGGCCAAGTAGCATTGAAGTAACTATGTAGTCGATGCCCACAGGTTGGCCGAGTAGCAGAAAAGTAATTCCCCAGTCGATGGTCATGGGTTGGCCGAGTAGCATTCAAGTAACTATGTAGTCAATGCCCACGGATCGGCCAAGTAACAGAAAAGTAATTCCCCAGTCAATGGTCATGGATCAGCTGAGTAGCATTGAAGTAACTATGTAATTGATGCCCATGGATCGGCCAAGTAGCAGAAAAGTAACTATGTAGTCAATGCCCATGGGTCAGCTGAGTAGCAGAAAAGTAACTATGTAGTCGATGCCCACAGATCGGCCAAGTAGCAGAAAAGTAATTCCCCAGTTGATGGTCACAGATCGGCCAAGTAGCAGAAAAGTAATTATCCAGTCGCTTACCGCATTCACAATCATTGCCAGGTTGTGTAACACAATGAGTGACCCTATTCCACTGTGGTTGGCGGCGCTGCATGCTTCAATGTGAATCATAGATGTACAGTGGTTTCACTGGTCTCTCCCAACCCATGTGTGTTGAGTAGATACTGACCTGCTTGAATCGATTGGATAGTTACTTCTGAGAGCATGGCTCAAGCGGCTCTGGGCAGTTTTGAGCTGCGAGCCGATTTATCGGCGCAGCTGACCCAAAATAGCGGCTCGGCTCAACGGCTCATGGCTCCGAGCCGCGCCGTTGGCAACACTACTAGCAAGCATGGATTTACTAGTATTATACCCTGGTCAAACTTTTTTTGGTCTTTGGCCAGACCCCCCCTCCCTACCCTAGGTCACGGAATCCTGTTCCGCCACCCCCTTGGTGACAATTACCTTTTTCATTCAGAATCCGCATGTTGGTAGGGCCTGCTGTGTTTGAAATCTTTTATAGGCTGACTTTGAAATGTAAACCTGTCTGGGGCTGTCTCCGGTCTCCGGCTGATATTCGAACCCCGATTTCTGCTGAGCAGCCGCCTCTCTTAATTTTTCAGTGGCTGGTTAAAAGAACGAGTA
>QFEU01012335.1:0-16451 GCA_003316345.1 Tricholoma terreum
TAAGACTGGTTACCAACTGGTCCTAAAATAGACTGGTTATGACTGGTCAATAGACCAGTGCGAAACCGGTATTAACTGGTTACAGTCGCAGTTACATCCAAAAAAGGCAAAAAAACCAGACTGGACCGGACCTTAAAACACTAACCATTATGCCGTTGGCTGGCTCACAGCGACGGCCAGTTCCACCTCTACATCTGCTAGGCCAGAAGAGCCAGCCGCTGCCTCAGACATCTTGAACTGTCTGAGGCAAACACCAAACAGCATTCCAGGGAACACTCCCCTGATGTCCGAACCTTGCTGGTGGATACCTACCGCCAGTGACATCGCCCTTCGTGCACCACGCCCGAAGAAGAATTGTGACGTTATCACTCCCAGAAGGGGAGCAGCCCCCTACCATCCAGTGAGACCCCTCACTGAAGGCTTCAATTCCTACCCGATCCCCCCTGGGTATCTAGGGGAATCGTCGGGATCGATGTACACGGGCTCCTCCTGTGTGGACACCCAATTACCCTCTGTGGCAGGACCGTCTACCACAGTTCTGACCACCATGCACGCAGGTCCCTCCCACATGGAAAACCCAATACCTGCTGTGGCTGGACCGTCAACCACAGCCTCGACTGCTCAACCTCCGCAAGGGAATACTTCCCTTGAGGCCGATCCAACGGGTGGATGGGCAAACTTCCCATTCCCCATCAAAGCCTCCTGGGCCCAAAAGAAGGCCCTTAAAACCCAATGTCGGGTCGAAGCCGGTATTCCTCCAAGAGGGTTCAGAGGAGCTGCCCCTGCCAATCACTTCCGAGTGTTCACGCAACCCACGTGACGAAAGAGAGGAGGTGAAGACAGCGAGTACACTGACTCTGTCACTGATTCCTGCGATGACAACCCCGTTGTGGGAGCTGCTCGTGGTGGCACTGGTTCCCTAGAAGGAGATCAGTCGACCAAAACTACCGCACTGGGTAACCCCTCAGTGACTCCTGTTTCCCAAGCTCCTTCATTGCCATCGGTCAACAAGGCGGACCCTCTTTCTGCGGAACCATCTCACCTCCTGCAACCCCAGAGATGGCGCCCATGTTGCTAGACAGCGACATGGTTGTTCGCCCATCGAACCCCAACGAGTGAACTTATTAGACGATCCAACGACACGTTAGATCGTCTTGTTTTTATTCAAAATAAAATGCTTCACCATTGGACGAAGCCTGAGGGGGAGGGTGTGGTGATCCGGGGCAACGCCCCATGTTTATATTTGTTTAATCTACACGCTATTGTCTTGACTTGTGCCTACATAAGCGCGAGTCCTAGTATATATCTATAATCTTTTTACTACTGTCATCGACACATGAAATATATGTTAATCGTGTTTAGTGTCATGTGACCCTCAAGTAGAAGGATCCCCCCGACTCACTACACAAACTCAAAGACCTTTGCGTGAGTGTTGAGTGCAATGGATGGTCTTCCAGTAACTGAGTCTTGGCCAGAATTCATCAAAAACCTCCTTTTTCACTCCTCTTAATGGTAGATTTTCATGCCAACTCCTGATGAAACTTATTCCATTTTGGGGTTCATCAATACTTGAAAATTACACCATAAATATATTATTTTACACCATTTAAGTGTTTGAATTGTGGGATGGTCTTCATACCATGTGGGTCTCATAGTGGATAAGGATGGCCATATAGATGATCACTCATCCTTTGCTCAGCACATCCCTGAAAATGACATTCATCATGGCAGGATTAGAGAAATCACAAGCATGGAGTTTGAAATAAGGGAAGTGCCACCTCATCTAAAAACACATTCTCTACTTTGATAAACAATTGCGTACCACTTTCTCCCTACCCCGGAACTACCTGGAGCCTGGGTTTTAAGAGCCTAGGCGATCTCATGAAACTTGTCTTCGAGAGCCCAGCCACATTATATATGGCTTGGGGAGCAGCCCGTCGCTGATGTGCCACACTTCCCAACCTGGTTTCCCGAGCCACAGTTGTAAGAATTCACGGATAACATCGTCTGCACGGAGTTCGACCACCACCAAGACAACAGTGAGATTTGGTGTCGCAAGGTAATGTATTGTATCAACGAGAGCTGGCAGAAGGGACGGATGGTATATGCAATCCACAATGAGCAAAAGATCGATCGCCTCCAGTTCGGAGTTAGATACTCGGCAACGATGTGCCAGACTTGTGGAATGAAGAAGCACCCAATCGAGCTCTTCAACCACGACATTGGAGCCTGGTGTTGACGGCAAGCAGTTCGGCCAGCCATCAAAATTTAAGGCCATATTTTTCCGAAGCAAAGGAAGGAGATCATTGATGTCCGTCACTGTATAGCGTCGCACAAGAGGAGATAATGCGATAGCCAAGAGACCCGTCCCGGCACTAAGGAATGAAGAAAATGGAGGTAAGACCAATGCAAGCATCTAGCACACAATGCGAACCCGAGTTCAACGACATGTTGGGTTTTCAATAATGAAGGGTTGAGAAGCGAGTCTACTGAATTGGAGTGAAATTGCTGAAGCATCAACTGCGCAAAATCAATGCTGAAAATTTTACATGAGCAAGGTCTTCCACGCAACATTCGGTTCATCTGCACACCTGGCTTTCCAAAGTACACTGCCAGTATCGCCCTTACGTGTGTGAAGAGCGGTCTTGTCTTGCGCAAGTTGGACTTCCACAGACTTGTCAAGTGTCTGACCAACTTTCCCGGCTTTGCTCTTTCGTCGACGGCCTTTGATGGGGATTAGGTTACTAGCTTGCCCGGGAAGCTGGAATTCTAATGTGATACTGAGGAGGTCCTTCCTGGAATCGGCGTAACCCAAGCCACGAAAAACGTGCCCAT
Source organism: Tricholoma terreum (assembly GCA_003316345.1). Lineage (NCBI taxonomy): Eukaryota > Fungi > Basidiomycota > Agaricomycetes > Agaricales > Tricholomataceae > Tricholoma > Tricholoma terreum. The sequence goes on from QFEU01012335.1 coordinate 2,836, forward strand.
CCGGCTGTACATATGTCTGCAGGTAAGAGTAAAGGAGGAACACCTAAAAGCACGCTTGAATCGGTGTCAGAACTAGGGGGCTAAAGGTGGAGATTGACATCCCTCTTCGTCCGCATCCGTCAGAAGTTGCGAATTTCTGGGAAGTAGAAAGGGCCCTCGAATAACACGTTCGGCTGCAACTGGCTCAGGCTCCATGTGCCACCGTTGACCGTCAGTGAGACTATATTGCCTTATGTAATCAACACCTCCAGAGCCCAAGTTGAAATTTCAACGTTCAACGTTCAACGCTCAACGCTCATGCTCTGGACTCATTTAAGCCGGCATTCGACCAGAGCATTCCAAAGATGCATATTTCGTCATTCGACACAATCTTTTACCCAAACTGCATTTCGCAGTCATTTCCTTGCCACTCCTTTACTTCGGCAACGACTTCCGCTCTCGTCTGTTCAGGATGCAACACGCGAAAAGTACGGCGAAGCTTTCACGGAAAGGATCGGCAAACCAACTATTCGGAATCAAGTATTGGTAAGTAAGTCATTATGCAGTCTCTGTGCTGGTCGCAAGATCAACCCATTCGGTCATAGTTCGTCGTTTTCGGATCATGTCTCGCTTTTTCGTATGCAGCTGTGAGGACCAACATGGAAACCGAAGTGTGGAAACAAAGGATGGCGAGCAGTTCCTCCTCGTGGAGTAGCCCTACCACCAGCGTAGATCTAAAGAGGGCTCAGAATGCCGAGGTGATCAAAGTGAGTTCACCCATATCGAACGTGATATTCATGATTTAATAAATTGTTAGAGTCTTAGAGAGTGGTATGCATTTGTCAATGGAAGCTTACAAGAAGTTCCGGGCTTGCTCAGGCCCTGGTTTGGGGTCGCGTATGTGGCGATTATGCAGCCGTACGCCGACGCATCGGAGGGCAAACGTTTGTGTTGGAAAATCTGTCTCCTCAATTTCGCAGTCTGGGCAGCCTGGAAGTCTAGACGGCTTAGAGGACCAATGACAGTCAGCTTTATGCACCATCCCCTGTCAGGGTTATCTTACACACTCTTAACGAGCATGTTTAGGTATGTCAAGGGTTTGTATTGTTGTGCGGTCCTTAACCTTATATACTCTATAGTCACCGATCGTTTTTACATCTTGCATGTAATTGTCTTGCTCTGGAGAGCTTTGGTTCGTTTCTCCCTCTCTCCGGTCACACCGCAACATCATCTGACAATTCTAGGTTCTGCTGCGTATTACTATCTCCTCAAGGAACAGGATAAAGCTTCGCCACCTCAGTTAGAATCTACGGCCGCCTGGCATTTTCTCGCATTCTTTATTTCAGGTATTTTACCGTTGTATCCCTCATCACCTTGCGTGACCATCTCCCATCCTCCAGCTGGCTTGTTCTCCAGTCTGGTATCTCATGTCGTGGCGGCAAAATTTCATTACCCTCGTCTCGTTAAGCAACTAGCTTCATCAGCTAGCGTAGCCCCGAAGCCGGAAACGTGGACTGCCGCCGTAGCTGCATCGTCTGGATCAGTAAGAGCAGCAGCAGCCAAGAAGACCCCCGACATCTTACCCTCTCTTGGTGCATCTGGTGCCATTTACGGCGCTGTGACTCTGACTGCGCTAGCCTTCCCAGAGTCGCAAGTTGCGTTGTTCATTCCTCCGTCCTACCCGATTTCCATACAGTGGGGCGTGGGCGGGATGCTCCTTCTAGACACCATAGGAATCCTGAGAGGTTGGAGGTACGTTTGAAATTTTCTGCCACAATCATACCATGATGTTATTTGTACAGGCTGTTTGATCATTGGGCCCATCTTGGAGGTGCTGCGTTCGGGGTCGCATATTACGCGTATGGTCCTGCGTTTTGGCAGCGTGCGAGACGGGCGTTCCAACAATCCCCCACGTCACAGACGTAGCACTATATCATACATCACATTTAATACATGGTCTTGCCTAGCTCCTTCGCGTTGACCACCAATAGCACCGCGGACAAAAGAATTCATACCTCACGTCAGAACGGTGAAATTTCAGCCCATCGAGAGACATCCTTCACTGACGCCAGCGGTCGAGGTGGGGTCCAAGTGAGTAGTGCCCTAAATATATTCCAGTGGCTCATCACTCCTTCCAACGGAGCCAAAATTTCAAACACTACCGTGGAATTTGTCATGACGCCTCCACACAGTGTCTTGAAATGCCGTAGACTTCTACTCCCTACGCTCTGTAACAGTAGCACGAAATATACCCGTGAGTATTAACACAGATCTATCGACAGCGCTGGGTTGTTCCGATCCCATAGTTAATGAACCCTGTTACTCGATCTTTGCAGCGTAGTCCCAATATGTGCGACGGAGCCTACACACTACTTCGCTCCTTTGCACCTGAGCGAACAAGACGTCTATGTTACTGGAGAAAATGAAACCTAGGTATGTGTATGGTACAATCTGGACACGTCACATTGAGGCTAATTTAGGTCATATAGCTCGACTGTCCTGCAACTGCGACGAGGTGTATCACAGTATCACTTTAGTCCGAAGGGCGCGTCGTGTACTTGTGTCCATGATAACGCGACTGGTAAATCATGCGGCGTTTTATTTCCACAATAACTCTGGTCAATTGACAACGATGGGGGTTATAGTGATGTTAACATTATCATGAGTGCGTCCTGGAATATTACTCGCGGATTGACATTCGCAAAGCTCTGGTCTGAACACATCAACACTTGACCTTTCCATGGTATATTGCATGGTCAGCGAACTATTGGACGCTGGAATCCTAGGCTTCGCGCTTAAGGATTGTTACAAGGCTGCATCTACTTCGAGCAAAGTCTACTATTTGCATGCACGCGTACCCTTAATCGCTAGAAGCATGTAAGTATCACCTATTTCTTCGACATAGACGGATTCTGAGCTCTCATCTTTGACATCGTCACAGAAGGTCAACCATTCACAACAAATCCACAGTATACATACCGAAGAAGTATAATTTTGGTACCCCTTTCCCGCGGAACGACTGGTATACCTATAAACTACTGTCTTGCTGTCAAGATATTTTTTACGATGTGTCCAGGGGAGAAGTCTATAGCTGTATGGCGGGTTCGCAGGCATCGGGAAATCAAGATCCGGCCCCATCTGGAGCTTTCGTCGATGGCATGGCTTCCTCGGTTCAACAAATGAAGCAGATGCCGGTTAAGCACGGAAGTGGGCACTTTAAGAGTCCACAACACCACAGATTTCTATAGGGTATGTATAAAATTAAAACAGGTACATTTTTCATTGCTGACCAATGTAGTAGTCGTAGTTGTAGTAGTCGTAGTAGTCGTAGTAGTAGCCACACGGCAAGGTCCAGTATATTCAGGCAACTTGATTGACTCAGCTCTCCCCCTTACCACCAGCCTCCTGCGGCACCTGTGCTCGATCTGCAGTTATATCCTTCCGTCTCACAAACCACTGGAACAGTGGCAGCGTGATACAAGAAATTGTCACCCAGGCAATCAGGATGCCAAAGTTCAGGCCAACTAAGTGCAAGAATACATATCAGATGAAGACTCCAGTTTTACGAAGCATGAGACACACGAGTGTTTTTTGTCCCGAATAAAATAGTTCTCATCCCGTGGGATACGTTGTAAAACGGAGCCGCGTAGCCATAGCGGAACAATATCGGCAAGACCTCGATGGGCATTGAGGTAACAGCGACATTCACTGCGTCGTAATTGTGGATCAGAAGACGCTGTATACAAATGTGGAACTAACCAATGATCCACACTAGCATGAAGAACGGGATGAACTTCGGGGTCAAGATGGTGATCATTGCCTCGAGTGCAAGGCCGCTGATATGGTGCATTGAATATAAGCAATTATGCGAGTGGTTAGAGGAAAAGAAGCGGACGCACACAGAGAGCATTCCAACCCAGTTCAACATCCAAAAGATTACGAAGCCGCCCGTGCCGAATTGGCGCTTAAAATCGACTTGGAAGGCAAGGCTGAGGAGGGAATAGAACAGCTGGTATTATTCCAACATTCAGCCCAAAACCGATCGAAGAATGGGGACTAGCACTCACCGATACGACAAAGAAAGCCACAAAAGATGAAATATATCTTGTCACAAGGAGTGACGGAAGGGTGAGGAACCTATTAAGCCCAGAAATGTCTCGTGCCGAATATCCTATCATCTACGGATGTTGAGATGTAGAAAGATAAGTCAAGGAGGGAAACATACCACAACGAAAAATGAAAGGATAAGTTGGAAAATCAACCCCACAAACGTCACCGCGGTCGCGCTGTGTGTCATTGATTATCTCGAGTGGAGGTAATCAGCAGGAGAAATGACGTACACGGGAATATCGAATGGAACAATGTTTCTCACTGTGTATAAAACAGGCGTGAGGATTGTCTGTGGCGATGTCGAAAGCAGCGAGGTAAGATTAGCCTGGTCTGGTGATGCAGCCAGTTGTTTGGCGCTTTCCAGTGCGAAAGATCGACATATCATATCAAGGGATGTCTGAAACTGTACGATGCGATGCTGAGCACTTGCTGAGAAAAATCGAAAAGGAATGACAGACAGATGTCCTAATCAGAGTCCGACTGCAAAATAGTAAGGACAAACGTCCGTTGAAGGGGTAAGACTTACTATGCATTTTCGCTGCGAGCCTCAACACCATAAACGGCAATGGCATCTGAACCATTGTACGAAGCATTTGGTACACTATAAGAGGATTGCAATCGTGCCGTTGCTCCTTCAAGTACTGGCAAGAATTAATTAATTGCATGATGCCAGTGGGAAGAACGACGCAACTGGCAATGGCCACCCATGTCCTTTGCTCAACCACTGCACCCGCCAACTGAGTTACACCACCAGGAAACTCGCTCGCATTCACAGCATTCCAGGTGACTTTAGTTGGATTCGGAGCTGTGGTTAGACCATCCACGATTGTTTGGCCGATAACGCCTCCATCAAAATCCTGAGATTCGATTCCATGAAATGACAGATCGAGTGAATGATATAACCAACTCACGACGACCCAACCGTCGAGGTTTCTTGTAGGAGTTATCCACAGGGAGCCCCAAAATATCGGAAAGATTGCAAATATAACGATGATGACAAGAAAGCAGCCGGATATAAACGTGCGGAGGTATATTTGTTGGGAGGTTGAGTTATGTTTATCAAAAAAGCCTCTGCTAAAAGGTATCTCTTCCGAGGGACAAGGCGACCTCTCGTCTGATAGAGAGTGAGAATTTGCCGACATCGAGGGAGTGGTGGAGATGGCAATGGAGAAGCCTTGTCAGGACTTGTCCTCTTAAGACGCGGGGTAAAGTCGGATGCTAGTGACTCGGTGTACATTGTAAACCAGCTGACGTTCTGGAGAAATACTTACCGGTTGTGCGGCAATTCAGGGACCCAGAGCTCGTATGTCAATGGAGTTAGAACAGGCCGATGCTGAACGTCATCAACGTCATTCCTCGGCTGCCGTGTTGACACTAATGGTCCCGACAGCTTGACTCATTACAGGTGCCATTGTCACAAGATGTTAGTGATCCAACGACATGATATAGGGAATGGGGTCCAATGGGGAAACTGGTCTATCACAGTGGCGCTAGTAAACACACCACCCACGCCACCGCCTGACAGGAAATGGAGGCCTCCTAGTTTTGTGCGATACACAGATACTGTGAGGTTCAGTGTATAAGCCTGTTTCTTCCCTGAAGGCTAAATCAGAACTCACGAAAACGCCGGTGTCTGGTGCAGGTCTGGTGTACATGAGCCATTTTCGATAGACTCTCGCTTCCTCCATGCGTCTACCTCAACCATTCCAATCGCTCCATCCTGGTTGGATTGACTGCTCTACATCTGCCCCAGCCGCCCTTCACTTCGCGGAAGCACACTTTCTCCGCCGTTTCTATGGAATTTGTGATATTTCAGAGGCCTGCATCAAGTTTCGGTTCCGAGACTGCTGTCTTCGGAGTGCTTGCAATCAATGTATGAACATAAAGCGACTATCTAAATAAGTAATGTTCCCTCGCTATGATGAGAAGTGCCGCCTACTAATTTTATCTTCGTTTGGACGTAGAACAAGTGCAACTCTCTAATTCAAGCCTCGCGGTATCCTTTGCTCCCTCCAGATTTACCGGACTTACTATCTCTAGATCTCGCCTTCTTCTCGGGCATCAACTCCTCGTAGTAACCATCGTCATTGGACCGTTTTCCGCCGGAGCTTCCTGATAGCGTCCCGAGGGGATCGCGGTTCATGATGTGCTGCCGCCAACATTATGATGTTTTCGGCACTCGGTGCGCGCTCAGCTAGCTTTTACCTTCCTCTTCCCTCGCCCACCGTCCCAACATGAAACTTGGAAGATTCTGGTGAATAGCATGGAGTTCAATGGGCTTTGTTCGTTGATTATCAGATCAGTGCGTAAAAGGGTGAAGAATTCGGCCCCATGGCGAGTCGGCGACGTCGACGATTACGGCTCACGAGGCTCATCCATACCCGTCACGTGTTAAGGTCCTGATCACTGCCGTGCGCTTGTGAGACAAGCGGCCACTGCAACTTTGAACCATGATTATTAGCCCCCTGTGACTCAGAAGTCCATCTGGACTTTGCTAGAATTTCTTTCCGTGTTCGATCATTGGATGCCCATAGAACTGCGGGGAGAGTTCGAACATCACGGCAATGGTGGCGAGAATTTGTGATTATGGCGGGTATGACAGTGACCCGCCACACCCATACCCCAACCGGACGGATGTACCTGGGACACGATCTTGACCGTTAGGGTTTGACCCTGACGCCCGTCGACCATCAGAGACCGCGAAAGAGGACTCGCGACCCGCGACATTTCATTTACTCGTTGTCCTACGATCTCTCTGGAAAATATACGATAACAGAGGTCGTTGATATTCAGAACGAACCATTCCTGCACACAGTGGTAACTTCTTTTGATTTATTCTTCGACTTTAACTTGATGGTGTTCTTTGAATTATGTGTCAGTGACTTCTAACTTTTCTATCCGTTATCTCATTCCTAATTCTCACACCTCTTCCCACTTTGGGACATGGGTAGAAATTTCGTTCCAATCATCTTTCCATAAAGGACAAGTTCGAATCGAAGGCTCTACCGTTCACTGCGCCGATGACTGCCGCAGCCAAGGCGGGACGTCCCGCTCTATGAAACACTTGCTGGATGATATAAACACAGGTCCTTTACATCTCCTGCTGTCCATTCTTTACACTTCTTACCATCATGCGTTCTTGCACTGCGCTTCTTGTCGCCCTCGTTCTTGCCTTTATCGCTGTACCTCAGGCTGTGGCGGGTGGGTGTAGGCCTGGGCAGTTTTGCTCTACATGCCCTCGAGTAGATAATGCCGGTCATCCGTTGCAGGATGAACCTTCAGATGCCCATTATGTGCATTGTCAATATCAAGATACCGACTGCTTCTACGGGCCTAAATCCAGTGTATGTTAACCGTTACTTATACTCGAATTAACCTGACGCTCTTCACCGTGTTTGTTGCATTGCTGCTTAGTCTAGTGGCCTAGCCTTTGGCTATCCCGCTGGCGCGTGCCCGGGGACTCTCGGTCCCTCCGTTTGTTCGGACGCCATACCGCCGCCGCCGCGTCAGCTCATTGGCACTGATTGTCCCCCCTTCAACCAAGCCTTCATCTATGCCCCGCTGCGAAGTCAGCCCAGCAATCCATCATACATACAATGTCATTATTCGAGCAGTGAATGCTATTATGATGTATGATTTTTCCACCTCTGATGTATGATTATCACTAAAATTTCCATGGTCATGATTGCTTCCGCATTTTCAAGTTGGCGACTAGGTCCCTGGTTTCCGCCATTAGTGTTTCCAGTGAAGCTTGCCCTCCTCTGGCTGCAATAAATCATCTCCAATTTGTCGTCTAAGAAGCGGTGAGTATTGTTTTAACAGATGGAATATCACCATTCACGGCCCATTTACACAGCGCTCTTGTCGGTGTTCGGTTATAGGATTGTTACTAGCGCACCTTCGCTCTCTTGTTCGCAACACTGTATACATGGGACCCCCCTTTCCGCTAAGTATCAGCGCTCGGCAGCCAAAGTCCCTCTCGTCTTTCCACTCTGTGCTGCTTTTCCTTTCTTTCTTACTTCAGGACATTTCTCAATGCTTTATACTTGCTCCGGGATTAGACTACATCTAGATTTCATATCTCGGAATTCAGCAGGAACTATATATATGACCTACGTGGTCCTTCATCATGATAGTGAGCTGCTACATAGATTGCAAAAAGCTACCAAGTACAGCCACCCATCGTGCAGTTTATGGATCAATTATCAGAGCAGCCCGAAGTAGGAGATCCTCTTCTGAAAGGGACCCTTCAATTGAATGTACTGCTGCAGATCAAACATAGAGATGTAATATTTACCGCAGAGCCTGTCATAGATCACCACTCACCTAGGGGTGCCGCCATTGAAGAGCTCCTCACTACCGCAGCCGTGCAAAAGAGTCAACTTGTATTCGCACTCACCGGGACTCGGGCCAGCCTCCACTCCCTCGCCTTGGCTATGCTGTCTGACAACGAGCGAGGCTACTTCGCAATGATGGCTCTGGGAATAATCATCGATCGGTGGGCCATCCAAAAAAAATACGGGTTCAAATTAGAGGATAGCATATGGACCTCGCCCTGAGTTTGCCCTGAGTCGAACAGGGTACGGCCAGGATGGATGGATGTGTATCAATACTTGATCAATACTATATAGTATATTTGCGGGTGTGCTACCGTTACACCAACCAGGGCTTACTTGTATGAATGTGCAAACTTGAAACTTCCGTTGTCGAAGCCCTCCCAACCCATATCCCTCGGGAGATGCCTGAGGTATGGATTATCGGAGGCCCTGAGTTGAACAGGGTACTCCGAACGATGCAAGCGTAGATGTATTAGATATTTGCGTGTATTACCGTTACACAGGTCTTATAAGTACAACATAGCGATGTGCAAAACTTCTGTCATAACAAAAAAAAGTCATATCTCAAAAGCTCGAAAACAACTACATGATTCCAAAACAAAAAAAAACATTTTTCATACTTGAAAGAAAAGAAAAGATAACAGCAGTGCATGTCGAGCATATGTATAATTTCACGAAACATAAAAAAAAAACATACCCCTCACCATCTACAGTTCCTCCCTAACCCTCTCCTCAACAACACTACTCAACCGACTCTCCACCTCCTCTTTACTTCTCCCCAAAAATATATCCTGCATCTCCACATCTCCACTTCCTTCCTCAACACCAGGTTCATGCACAGGCTGAGGCTCAATAGGCAAGATTGACACACTCTCTTCTCCCGCCTCCACAGCCCCAGCCACCCCACTCCCAGTAGCACTAGCACTAGCACTAGCACCACCCATCTCCCCCCCTTCCCCTTCCCCTTCCCCAGACACAGGAACAGGCAAAGGCGTCGGCGCCGGAACCCCATTCTCATCCTCCTCCCCACTCATCACTCTCCCGCCTTTCATCCTCATAACCTCCAACACCACCGCGAACCCCTTCACTACGTCATCCAACTCCTGTTGAAGCTCATCCAAAGCTTCCACTAGTGCGTCAGGGAATTCTTGCTTTTCCGATTCGGAAAGGGTACCGTTTTGGAGTTTTTGGATGTGGGCGGTGAATTGTTCTGATGCTGTGGGTGTGGTTGAGATTGTGAGGAAAGGAGGGGGGAAAACAACACTGACTCCGCATGAGATTATGATATCGCTGCCAATCAGCATACGTCACATCTTCAAGCCAGGCATAGTCGAATCCAATATCTGCCTGCGCTTTCTCAGCTAGAGACCTCACTTCTGCCGCTGCACGTTGAACCTAAATACCGATAATCAGTAACAACAATAGAGAAGTAAAGAAAGACCCACCTCCCCAACCTCTCGCTCTCTAACACCAACATACCACTCATGAACCTCCCTCTGTACACGAACGACCTCTCCTCCAAACTTTTCCTCCACCTTCTTCACTACCCTTTCCCATACCTCCTTCTCCTCCTTTCCCACCCCATTCCTTGCGACACCTCTCACTTTTTTTATATACGCTTCCAACCCCTTGACAAGCCTCCTGGCCTCAGCTTCTACATCCCCCACTATCCCTTTCTCACGTTTCTTCTCCCCATCCCCACCTTCTTTCTTCCCCCGATACCTCCCCCCCAACTCCATAACAGCAGCATCCCGCATCCCCTTCAACATACCCCTCACCCTCCTCTCCCCACCTAAAACAGCTCGATCCAACTCCTCCTGCCACCTATCATGCCGAAAAGTGATATCATCGCGTTTAGCTGCAGTCGAAGCCTGCGCTGCCAGACGCGTGGAGGAGGCTTCTGCTAGTTTAGCGGATTCAGAGTCTTCCGAGGTAGGAGAGGGAGTTTCGGATGGGGCAGAGGCGATGGTTTCTTCTAATCCGAGTTGTTTGAGAAAGTCATCGATTTCTCCTTCTTCTTCTTCTTCCCCCTCTTCTACGTTTGTGGGGGTAGTAGATGGTGGTGCTGTTTCTGACACAGACCTAGATGAAGACTCGGATTGTGATGGAGACTCTGTGCTGGGGGGGATGTATGTGGAGGAGACTGATTCGGAGGAAGAGACGGTTGGCGATTCTTGGGCGTGTGCGAGGAGGGAAGCACTGTAGAAGTCGAGTGTGGGCATGGAGGAGGCTGCGATGGAAGAAGCAGAGGATACAATGTCACTGATGATACCAGACTGTGCGTCTCCATGTGCAGAGTTAACAATAACAGAAGAAGCAGATGACAGTTCTGATACAAACGTAGGCTGATCCACAGGCGTCGGCTCCTCCATACTCTTCGTTTTGGTCTCGCGCTCCGCAATCTTCTCCCAGACCCGCTTGACATGGGGATCGACATACATTCGTCTCACATCCCCTACTCCCCTCAATACCCTGCGTACACCCACTCCGCCTCTTTCCTTCGCTTTGACCAAATACGGCTTGACGCCCACATAACCCTTTATTGCATAGGGCTTTGTACTCTCGTACGCCGATACAGTATAGACGCGTACCGTATGAATGTGTGGTTTTGCGCGGAGGTAGAAAAGATGCGAATAATTGGAGGCACTAGCAGCGTACACTGATGTACGTTCGTACAAAGGGACGATGCGTACGATCAAAGGCTGGAGATGTGGGTGTACGCGCTCGTTGTAAGCTGGCACGACCCGGTTCCGCCATAGATTATCGACGATGTATCTGTTGTATATTGGGAGGACATGTTGGCTGAACTTTGTGTTTGAGAATGAAGCGAGATGTGTTATGCGTGGACGGAGGGCGCGTTTCTCGTAATTTGCGATGGAACGGACGTAGGGGTGTATGGGTTCTAGGGCGGGATGGTGGATGGCGGAATGGATTGGTGGGACGAGGTAGGTGCGGAGTGGAGGGATGATGTATAGGTCAAGGATGTGTGTGCGGTATAATTGGAGAGAGCGGCAGACTAGAGGGGAGGAGGAGGAGCGACATTTAGTGAATGCGTATATTGTGAAGAGGGAGAGTAGGAGTAGATATAGGCGGTTAAAGTATGACCCTGATTGCGTGCGTTTTCGAGGCTGCAGAATGTTAGAGAAATTGCGGTGGCATTTTTGCTAAACGTACCTTTGTCTTTTGTGGTATCGTTGGTTTGGATTTGATAGCCACCTTATCATTAATCTGAGGAGACTGGGGGACATTCTTTGATTTAATTGCGCGTGGTAATGCCTGCGACGAGCTTGTCCTTGAGGCGGGCGGGGCAGGCGCCACTGGGGTTTTGCGTGTCACGACCATAGTAAGGTGTAAGTTTCAACCAATGACGTCTTATTTGGCTATGCGATTCCAATTTGTCACATGCACAACTCCAGTCAAACAAAAACTTCCCCGGGACTGACGGCCCTCGTCGGCCATCACTCCCACCTGTCAGCCACTGATGGTTGCCCCTTGCCATGTCCCCTCCTTGTCTGCAACCACCCTGCTGGCTCATGTTTCACTCACCATCACTTTCCCTCTCTTTTGCTAGGTCCCTGATCAACCTCAGCAGTGATGGTCACACTCATGGCCATTGCCCAATCCATCAGGAAAATTGCTTTTGTATCCAGGCTGCCTTGAGTTACTCCGGAGTGCCCTGGGATACTTCAGGGCATCCAGAGTCATATGCTGCCCTGGGCACACCCAGAGCAAAGTCTGTTTTTTTTCTAGCCCTGAGGGCAATCAATTTTGAGCAGGTTACCCAAGGGGATTCAGAACAATTTGCAGATATAATGAATCCTGTTTGTCCTGAATAGCCTGTAGCACTCTCAATTGACCTGGTAGTGCTCAATGTATTGCTTTTGTCCTGCTTCCTTGTTTCGCAACAGAATTTGATATATTCCAAATCATCAAAGGCAAATTTATCTAACTATACATAGCTAAACCTTTCCTGTAGTTGCCAGCTCATTCAATGCGTTAAAATCAATTCCTAATCCTGCTATATCTGCATCCTCTTCAATAAGCATATGTTCCAGATTAGTGTCACTCCTGTAGTGACATTTGGTTAGACTTCATGGATTGACAAACAAAAGAATAGCAGTTAAAACTTGCATGATGGCATAAAACATAGAGGAAAGCTTTGTTTCAACCCATTTGGGTGAATTCTTGGTCAATTGATTCCAGATATTCATAAAAACAAGAAATCTAATACTGTCATTGAGAAAAGAAGAGAAATTGAGAGGTAGTGACTCACCTTGGTTTCCATATACCATCTGTAAACTTCCTAGCTTCAATTTTCCCAGTTGACCAGTCTTTGAGTGTAGTGCTGTTAAGCGGGGGGTGTTGAACTAAGACCTCACGTGGTACAAGTGCGACCGACTTCTATAGCACGTGGATGAGGTACATGTAAAACTAACTATACAAATAAACGTTACCGGTTATATACCGGTAACTTCCACAATCAACAAGGACATACTGCCCATATCGGGCAGCACCCCTACACTCTCCCCCTTAAGCTTGGTAACACACTAAGCGACAATAAAGAAATTAAGAAAATTAATGAAAGTGAGGCAGTGGGCACACTGCCAAAAGAATGGATGGTGATGAACACTGAGTACAATCATAAGCATGAAGCTTATAAGGTTACAAAGATTTGTTACCTGACCCGATCCCACAACCACCAAGTGTGGAGTGGAACGGACATGTTCGACATGTCCGTTAGTGGACCTGTGTCGACAGGTCCGCGCTAGGGTCAGGGCACCACTTAATGGGTGCAAGCATGAGGCTTAATGGTGAGGTGTGACTGATAGTCGACCACTTTTGATAGACGTGTGTCGACATGTCTATCGATCTGAGTATATACAGCATCAATGAACATTGACGCCTGTTTGAACATGGGTAGTGCGTTCACTCCCCCATAGGTGTATCCGTAGGCATCACCGTAGGTGACGCCGGTTTTTCCTCAGGCGCCAATGGTGCCTCCACTGGTTCAGTTCTCGCCGACACCTGGTTAGCCCCAGGTGTGGTGTTTTCCAACACTGCGGCTCATGTTAAGAAGGTCCTGTTGACCTCCTCAGCAAAGTCGTCTTCGCTTGACTCGTCCGAGTTGGTGGGAACTGGGGGCAAGTCGTCGAGGACTTCCCCTTCAGTCGGGCATATGGTAATTCCATA
>QFEU01012336.1:0-13430 GCA_003316345.1 Tricholoma terreum
CTACGCGAATTCGCAGCAAAGCATGTACCGCCAGGTATCATGGCCTCTTGTCCCAGCACATATACAGCGGATACGTTGATCGAATTCCACTACTTCTTCCTCCTAGTTCTTTGTGAACACGAGAAGAGTATTATTGGCTTACACCGCGATGCTGCTGGGCCCGACGGCAGCTCGGAGCTCACAAATAACAGGGCTTGGATGTTCACTTGTTTGCTTTGGCGGATTGCCCACTCCACCATTTTCCGAAGCCATCTTTTGTTCCTAGGTGCCAATTCATTACTTACCTGGGTTGAAAACAAAAGAATGGAACCTTGCACGGGCTGTGATAATGATGACGACGGCTGTGAGAGTGATGACGAGAATGATGGTGACGGAGGGGATGCAGGAGGGGTGGCGGCCCTTGGAAGTAGTGACGATCATAAAGATGCTGCACTCTTCATCTTAAGGTGGACACGCCTCCTGTCCTCCCATCTCACCTCTCTAAACTCCCTTTCTCTTCTCGTCCGGCAATATCCCATTCAGACAGAGGTGAAGGTTACCATACTTTGTGTGAAGCTCCTTCCCCAAGAGGTCTACAGCTGGCAACATGTTCTTCAGCGTGCCGTCAAGGGCGATATTCTCGAGCAGTCATTTAACAGGCTTAGAGGCCTGTTTCTCAAAGCCATTTCCGATGAATACGACCTCGTCACCTCCGGGAAACGAAGGAGACCTCGGGGTATCTTCAAGCTTTTCACTGAGGTAGCCATGACACCCAGTAGGATTTCTCACTGTGAGGCGGCACTGGCAGTTCTCCTGAAGGGCCATACGTTGGCTGCTGACTTGGATAAATTTCCTTCCGACGAAGTAAGTCATATTGTAGCAGATGGTTATCCAGCTAAAGTCACTTCATATAGCGAATTATTCACAGTCAAATTGCTGTATCGAAGCTCTGTTGCCCATTTTGCTGGGAACTTTTGAGTCTTCTGTCGGAAGAGTGGAGGTTTGGTGTTCGAGGGCGTCATACGGTCATTCATTCCCTGGGTTTACCTCCATGCATTTCTCATCCAATTGCCACCAAGATGGCCGCATATGCAAAGCGCGAACTGTTGCGCAAACTTGCGGATATACTTACGCAAAGCTCGCGACATAAGCAAACAGACTCAGGTGCATCGGTAGAAAGCGTGGGACACCTGAGTATATGCAGTGATTTAAGTTCGACTAGCGGTGGACATAACGAGCTCCCCCTTGAAGGTTGGTTTAAAGTAGAAAAACCTCAGTGATAGCCTGGTCTTCTTTCTCCTGAATCAAGTGTAACTGACTGCCTGCAGCCTCACCCTTAGTTTTTACTTCCATTTTTTCATTGAGGGAACCTTTTACCACTAAACCCTTTTTTCTATGTTGTGGTGGCTATGTTCCATCCTGTACCCGCTGTATCATATGTAGTCATAGTCCGAGAAAATTCCTGCTAATTTACTAGTGGGCCTTAGCGGTGTGAATTTCAAACTCCGCCCACGGCTGTGAACCCGTGAACTTCCTGCATGTCGATTCACATTTCGCTCGCGGGGCGTCACGCTCGATCCCACCTCAGACAGCAGCTTCTCTGCTTAGTCAGAGCCATCAAGGCCTGCTTCTTTGTGAGGTTTCTCGCTTCTTTTCTATTACATAATAGACCCCTTCGATCTCAAGAGTCAAGACTCCTCGTAGGAAGAATGCACCTCCATGGATGAGAGGTTCCAACTCCTGGCGAACCTCCCCACGAGCGGTTGGCTATTCTTTCGTACCTACAATATTGTACATTAGCCCGAGCCCGTTCGCTCCTCGCACAGAAATTTAGTAGAGGCCAGAAGCAACCACAGTTACAGAAGAGTTTCTAGTATTTTTGCCTCAGTTTCACACTATCCCACATCCTGAGTCCAGCTGCAGAGGCTCGTCGACGACAAGCACACCTCTGCGTGCACGTGACGTGCAATTTCGGTCTTCTCACTTCGACGTCGACGAACTCGCATCCAGGACTCTCTTCGACGACGACTCCCTCCACGACAAGTCCATTCGACGACTCTGCTATCGGAGGACATGGAACCCTACTTGTGCCAGCCAGTATATCTGATTGTTATGCCAGTGAAGGGTCCCAAGCCGGGGATTTATCTTGACAAAAGGTTATTGCTACCAACTGATGTTAAGACCAATTTTTATATTGCTTTCTAGGGAAAATATCTACCATTACTCGGACTTTCTACACACGACGCATTCTTTATTTGGGATGACAGACGATCGAAATCACGCCTACGAGATATGGGACAGGTGGGAGAGCAGGTCCGGGATTGAGGCCTGCATGATCCCCTGACGTTGTCCCTATCCGCGCTATGCATACATTCCGGAGCACCTGAAGGAGTATTATACCTCAAAGTACTCCGAGCTATCAAACTGGAATCAACAAAGGCGCAGATGATGTAAAGACGCATGCAAGGTATGATTCCCAATCCTTGTCACAGCTGGTGTTGACTAGCGGTAGACTACTTCATGCTCTCACTATTGTTGTTTAACTCGCACGTCATGTATCAAAGAAATATATATTCACTGTGAAGCTGGTAACAAACAAGAAAGGATGTAAGGATATAGCGTTCAGGTTACGATGTTAACCTATCAACGTGGTCGGCAAATTAGTATGCGTAGCAATTAACTGATCTGTAAAGCAAGTGAAAATTATTCTACGGCCAGACCGAATAGGAGTCGTGAAGTGTGCGATAGTGCCGGCCATCACCCCAAAAAGGTGCCCAGGCAGGACTGGAACCCGAATAAACAGCTGTGGTGCTACAAACTCGGCACCCTCCCAGTCCCCAACTGCAAAAACCCAGGTCACTGACTTTTTGGCGTCTGCCCAATCGATGTGTACGATCTCGCTGCAACCCTCCTTGACGGCAATGGTGAAGAAAGCACCGTGAAAATCGAGAGCGGGCCGCAAGGAGAGTTCTCTGCCGAGCCAGGCCTTAACACGCGTGTAAGACCTAAGAGAGTGCTTAGTAAAGCTTAGCTCGAGGCTTGGATAGTAGGGACGTACCGCTCCTGGTTAACCCACTGGTTCGGCAGGTATTCCTTCGTGATCTGAACCATTTTGGGCACTATCAGTATGCCCAATAACCCCAGTAAGCCATCGATAGCTTTGATCGCTTCTGGCGTCTGCTCGCGGCTCTCCCGTGTGACAAAAGGTTTGGCGGCACTTGCCTCCCATATGCCCCAGTGGTAACCAGGGGTCTTCGAGCGGTTTTCACGGCTGATATAATGCGCGGGAGACGTTTTCTGGACTCTGTCCCATGCGGCTAGGATTTTGGCCTGCTTCTTGGGCGAGAAAATAGAGTCGCAGCGAAGCATGAGGTAGGGAGGGTGGGTCGGGTCCGCGGCAAGTTCCTTGGGAGGCGTATGCACGACCAGGATGTCGTGCACGTTGGCGGGCAAGCTGGGGTAGTTTTCGGGATGGCTGGCATCGGGGTATTCGTTATGGATGGTCTCCCTCACAAAAGCACAGCTTTTGCGTACTTTGACAAACTCGTATGGGTATTGTGGCGCATGGTAAGTATCTGAATGCTCTCGTATCAGCAGAGAGTAATGGAAACCGGGAGAAGAATACTCACGCGTCAACTGCGCAATCACCTTATGCGCACGCTCTGAACCTCCAGATTTGACGTACTTCTCCAACCGCTTCGCCTGCTTCTCTGGGCTTCTCCTCCCCCTGCGTGTGGGTCTGTTTCGTTTGGAGTGTTGGGAATCCTCAGCCTGCTCACCGCTCTCCTGCACTGCGGTACATCTCCTCTTCGACGATGAACCGGATTCTCCACCATGGATTCGCTTCAACGCACTTGGTTTTTCGGCCATTGAAGGTGTTGAGTTTATGGGGGACAAAAGAGTGTTCGAGTTAGTTGGCGATTTTGGAAGGACTGTAGGGTTCGATAGAGTGATACAGTTTCAGATGCGAGCCCGGTTGGATGAGGTGTAGGCGAATTAGAGCTGCGGGGCTGGCCGCAGAAGCCGCTCACCAACAGTTGTCGGTTGGAAAGGAATGAGGGTAAGGAATGATAGGAGCCCGTAGGGTGGAGTTACCAGGAGCTAAAAGGAGTGATAATACGTAGGGTAGAGTTACCAGGAGCTAAATGTAATGAGGGTTAGGAAAAGAAGAGGTTGTGTCACAACGCGACGCGTTTTGTTCAACCGTCACGTCACGTGATGTTATCGCGTTTCGCGAGAGGTGGTGACGACAAGCAGAAAAATTGGTCATGCAAAGGGTATTCCCAAAAACCCTTGGAATGACGAAGCTGCCCTGATAAGATTGAGGAATTGCGCACGTGTTCAACGCGAGTTTGTGGTAACATTGTTTGTCGACACGTTCGGAATAAGAAACATTTGCATGTAAGTACATGGTGATACTACTCATAACTCACTTCATCTTCGAAATCTATGTCGTCATCCAAGTCCCCAAGTAACCCTTGAACATCAGTGGTACAAAATTCCTTCCAGTGGCTCGGATCAGCAGCTGTCCCAGGATTCATGCTACGCCGTATGCTTGAAACACTCGGAAGAACCTCATCTACACCAAGCGTATACGCTGCTGGAAAAACCTTGCACACTTTCAAAAGTTTTGCGTAAACGACATCATCCGTCGCTTTCAGAACGTGAAAGGTGTCAGAAGATGCTTTTGCGCACCAGATATCATACGCGGTGTATTTTGGTGATTTCCGTGTAGTCTTCGCTTCCGTTCTCTCTCGTGCCGCTCGACGTGGCCGCTCTTGCCTGGGTGGGACAATTCTTGTCTTAATGCCACGTCATCAGGGTGCTTCAACTGACAACACTACGGCCTACGACAAGCAATTTCAGGCAGATGGCGACCACCATTTGGTCATTTCTATGTTCACAGTCACCCCATCAGCGAGAAATTTATCGTACAGTGATTTTTATCCAGATTACGTTGTGGTGAATGAAGCCGAGACATTTGTTACTTCAACATCTATCACTCCTGGCATCCCTGATTTTTCCACGACCATTAGGACATCGACCTCCACCCCCCCCCAGTTCCATCGGCCCCACTGAAACTGTTGAGGCACGACCGGGGTAATTATGCACTATATATCGTCCTGATTGTTCTTTGACATTCTCACTCACAGAAAACATTTGAAACCCGGAATCATAATAGCAATAGCATTTTCAGTCACCATTGCTGTTGTTTTCTTCTGCGTTTTCGCGATATGCTTAGGAGTTAGAATCCATCGTCAGCGTTTTGGGTTGGGATAATAAAGATTTATACAAAGTACAAATGAAATGGGACTCAAGTATACAGTGCAATCTGGCACTTGGTACTAGGTAGTAGAATGTACCTTAACGGCGAGGAACAAACTCACAATATATCCTTGCACTCGTGTCTTTCTTATCGGAATTCCAAACTCCCAGGGATTTATATGAACATTGCCCTGCGATTAAAAACCACAGATGAGGAATAGGTGGAGGCATGTTCCATTGCATCGTTAAGGACGAAATTATGGAAGATGGAGACGCACACATCGAATGGAATCGCAAAAAGGGTGTTATTGGGGACGCCGAGCCGCGGCGAGAGGTAGGCGAGGTGTTTTTCGTGAGGGGCTGCGTGCGGCTTGAAGTGAAAGGTACTGCGGTGCTGTCATTAGAGGATGAAATTTGACGTTCTTCGAAGCTGGTGGAGTAAAAGAAATCAGTCGCCATGCAACGCTAGGAGGGCAACCCGCATAAGAAGAACAGCATAACTCACATGGCTGCTTCGACAAAAGACTGCATGTCAATCTGAGAGGTAATAAGTCAATGATCTGGAGGGACGAATGGTTTCCTGGAGCTGGAAAAAGAAACGGAGTTATTGCTTGGTGGTGGCAGAAAGAGAGAGAGAGATAAAACGACGCTTACTCTCTAGCATGTATCCCAACTAAACATTTTGTAACCTTCTCCCTCACAGCTTCCCAAGTACACCTGACCGTCCCAACTCCAACACTTGCCTCACCCCCATCCTCACGCCAATAGAGCGTAAACGCGATATTCAACAGCTGACGGCTAAATGCCCTCAGTTCATCCAACATAAGTGGATTCCTAGCGGTTTGCGTTGCGGATGCCGTTGTCAACGATCCGCCTAGTCCAGAGCTACCAGAAGAGCTAGAAGTCGAGCCCAGAACATGTGAAGTGGAAGAAGACATCGCCAAGGACGATCCAGATGTTCCAAAAAATTCATCGTCCCCCATCGTCCTCAACGCTTGCGCATATAAATCAGCTACAAAAAGCAAAGGAGGCCACTTGCGACTGTTCTCTGTGTCCATCAATCCCCCGGCTGCTTCCCCGTCTTTACCAAGAATGCTTCCTCGTACGTAACCTCTGCACACCTCGCGCACGAGCCCAGCTCCTGATGCAAGCACCACAGAGAGCACGCTTGCCCAGACAGCGCTGAGCGCTAACAGAAAACTGACGAGTGATGGGAGTACGGCTGTAATATGTACCGTTGGACAGGCGAGGAGTGACGTTATGTGAACGGCAGTAGGGAGTGATGCGATCCATTTGAGGGTGCGAGGATCCTGCGGCGGCAGAGGCGTGGGTAGGATTGAAGGAAGAGACGACAGAAACGGTGATTGCAGTGCGTGATCTGGGGTTAACGGAATCCGAGTCCGAGTCCGAGTCTTCATTCCCGTCCCATGTCTGAGGTGTGCCCTTGTCGCTGCCCTTGGGAGGTGGGTTGAGGGTTGAGACGGGCGTAGCGTTGATGAGGAGTGTGAGGAGTTGTAAGTATGTCGACAAAGCCTCCGGAAGGAGAATTTTGTACCGTAGTGGTGAGCGCCTGCAGGGTAGCGATAAGGTGGACCACGTCTTCGCCGCGGATGTGCTCGCTGGCGAATGTAGTAACGTCAATCAGGGGTGAGGAGGCGAAGGGAATATGAGAGGAGAGATGGGTAAGAGAAGGAGGGGGAAGACGGTAAATGAGCAGAGGGATTGTAAGAATCTGTGCGAACATTGACGTGAAGGCGAATTTGAATTGCGGCGATTGAGCAGCGAACGTTTGCATTGGAGATGTCGTAAGTGGGATGAGAAGGGATAAAGAAGGTTCTGTCCTCGATCCGACTGGCTGTAGAAAATAAGTATCGCTACTCGTTGCAACATGAGAATTGAGCAGGAGCATACAATTCCCTTTATTGCTCGTGCGATCAGAGGATAAAGATCGCGATAGAGGAGGTATTTGGTTATCTCGGTTGTAACTTGCATGCCGTACACGGGAAGGGACTTTTGCGCAGCAGAAGATGACAGAAGGAGGTTGAAAATTTTGAGATGAGGAATCGAATGGGGCGAACTAGATAAACACGAGAGTCAAGACGTCAAAGATTTGTCGCAGATATACGTGAAAAGGACGCACAGCGGCGACTTGGATGCGGCCAACAGAAGCAAGCGACACGCTTGTCGTATCAGCACGAGCCAACTAGCCTGCAGCTCCGGCTGCTTTCCAAGCACGAATAACACATCTATAATGGAAGATCGATCAAATTAGGACATATCCCAGCAGAAAAAGAGACGTACCAGGTCCAGCTTGCACCATTCTACTCGACCAGATCGCGAGAGCCTCGTCGTCTCTTCTCCCAATAAGAACCAAACACCACAGACCTGTTATCCCAGTTACATCCTCCTCGAATGCCCTACGCATAGCTTTCCGTGCTGAACCAGCCTCTCGCAATCCACGCCACCATGCTTGCACTCGAACGGCGCCGTCTTGTCGCTTCTTTAGTTCAAAACGCTCTGACCGTTGAGCTTGGACCTGATCGAGGATCACGGTGCGAGATGGGACGGGTGATGCGCCACCAAGGTTTATCTTGCGTTTCCTGTCGTCGAAAACGGAGGACATAAGAAGTGTTGTTAGCATCCCCACTGAATATGTTTTGCGCTCACGTCCACGTTCTCACATGGAGTCATACAATGGATGGATGTTATTGCCATATCTACTGTACAACTCAGCGAGACCATCTCCTTCATGCATCAAGAAACGTTTTGAACCAGAGATCACGATCGGGCGTCAATAAGAAGACTATGGGCCTCATATCTCCGGAACAAAGTGACCTAACCTTTCGTCTCTTCAGGCCTTGGAATGACGTTAATTGGTGTTGAGATCACACCAAAAATGATGATGAACTCACCAAGATCCGGTGGATGCACCTCCTCCTGCAGACCTTTAACCTCACATCTTCAGAACGAAACGACGGATCCATCTCGTCTCCTTAGCGCATTGGAACAGCAGATAAAGGAGTCAATGTCACGCCAAGTTTCATCAGAAATGACAAAGGACTCACCGAGATCCGTATATCCTTCCTCCACAGACTCGGAACCTCATATCTCTCGAACGAGACCACAAATCGCTCTCGTCTTCTAAGGGCATTGGAACAGCACCTAATAGCATCAACGTCAAGGCAAGAATGATCGGAAACGATGGACAACTCGCCGAATTGCAGATACCCATCCTCCTCATCAAGGGTCGGAACCTCATATCTTTTGAACGCGTCCATGTATCCTTCTCGCATCTTCAGATCTCTGGAACGGTAATGGGTAGCATAAATATCAAGCCAAGAATCGCAGCGAACAAAGCAAAACTCACCGAGATCGAGATACCCCTCCTCCTGGGGTGTCCAGAATCTACATCTCCCGAACGACACCACGGATCGCTGTCGTCTTTCGAGGGCATTGAAACGGCAGCTAATAGCGTCGATGTCAAGCCGAAAATGATTGGAAACGATGGAAAACTCGCCGAATTGCAGATACCCATCCTCCACCTCAAGGATCAGAACGTCATATCTTTACAACGAGAGCATGGATTTTTCGAGTCTCTTCAGCTCCCTGAAACGTCAATGGGTAGCATTGATATGAAGCCCAGAATCGTAGCGAACAAAGCAAAACTCACCGAGATTGAGATACCCCTCCTCCCGGGGTGTCCAGAACACATATCTCCCGAACGACCCCACGGATCGCTGTCGTCTCTTGAGGGAATTGGGATGGCAGCTAATAGCGTCGATGTCAAGCCAAGAATGATCGGAAACCATGGAAACTCACCGAGATTAAGACTCCCCTCCTCCTCAAGGCTCAGGACCTCATAACTTTAAAACGAGCCCACATATCCATCTTGTATGCTCAGCTCCCTAGAACGGCAATGGGTAGCATTAATATCAAGCAAAGAATCATGGAGAACAAAAGAAAACTCACCGAGATCGAGTAACCCTTCTTCCTCCTGGGGTGTCTAGAACCCATATCTCCCGAACAAGACCACGGATCGCTGTCGTCTCTTGAGGGAATTGAACGGCAGCTAATAGCGTCGATTTTAAGCCATGAATGATAGTAAATGATGAATAACTTACCATGGTACGTCACTGGCTCTCCCAACAGGTTCAAAGGATCAAGAAGGGCCGATATTTAGGGAAAGAGAGCACAGCTCGCCTCGGGTCCTTTGAACGTCACTGATTACGTTGAGATCAAGGTAGAATAGATATGAGGAACTCACCGGGATCCATCCATAGGGCTGCGCACCGTACCGTCTGACGGGTACGGCCGTCCAAAAGACGGTTATATGACGGGTACGGCCCACCCGTCCACCGTCCGTCCAGTCTGTTCGACTGATGCCCAACGGGTACGGACGGGTACGGAGACGGCCGTTGTATGGTAGACTAGGGATGCCAAAGTTCGGTTCAGTTCGGTTCTTCAAGAATTTTGCTGAACCTAGAACCGGACTTCAGGTTCGGTTCAGCCAATTGGCCGAACTTTGAACCGGACCATCGGTTCAGGTTCAGAATGGTCCAGTTCTGGTTCAGGAGGGGTTCAAACCCAGAACCGAACTTTTTTTATACCAAAAACTCTGTAAAACAATTCAAAGCTAGGTAGACCATGACTGACTTGCACAGAGCCCTCACAATAGTGTTGAGATCAAAAGGATGACTCAGGCAGCAGTGGTAGCAGCAATATAAAATCTAATACCGACCATTGAGCATGTTGACTAGGGATCTGCATGAATAACCCGCGGGTGTCTGAGCATCAACCTGTACCTGTACCCGCGTGGGTTGGTACCCGTGGGATGCAGGTACAGGTACACACCTATATATAAATATCTATAGGCGACGAACGTCACCAGGACGTTCGTCACATCTCCCTCCCTCTCCCCCTCCCATGCCATCCCCTTCATAGCATCCGATGAACCATGAACCACTCTACGAGCAGGGGCTCGTAGGTGTGGGGGTGCCATGCTGTACCTCCTTGTCTGACGTACCAGCCATCCTCCCCACAAGCAGTTGCTCGTGGCGGAGGGGTCTGGTCCACCATCATCCCTCCCTAATCACTCTCCGTCTCCACCCCATGAGCAGTTGCTCGTGGCAGTGGTTGGGGGTGCTGTTGTGGTGGTGGCCGTCGTTGTGCAGTGGCGGTGGGGGATACTGAATTGCCCTCATTGTCACAGTCTTGCATTGCCTCGTCGTCGTCGACGTCCCTGTCATGTCTGTCCCCCTCATTGTCATCGTTCCCACCCCATTGCTCCCCGTGTCCACCCGCGAGCCTTCCCTGCTGTCCCTGCCCTCCTTGTCATCCCTGTTGTTTGTGTCGTTGCCATCACATTGTTCTGGTTGCATTGTTGTCAATAGTTCTAGTTAGCACCTAAAAAACTTTGTCAGTGAAAAGGAAATGAAACGAGAAAGAAAAAACTTACCTGTGGCCCAAGAGACGTCAATGTCTCTTGGGCCATTTTTCATTTGGGTTTCCCTTGTTGTGGTCTCCCTGTTGTTCCCTGTTGTTCCCTGTTGTTCTCCATCGTCTCATTGTCTCGTCGTCATCATCACCATCTCATCTCATCGTACCGTCCTCTACTCCTCCCCATCATTGTTCCTCCTTCCACCCCGTGAGCAGTTGCTCGCGGCAGTGGTTGGGGGTACTTCCGTGGTCTTGTAAGTGGCCACCATCACATACCTACGGCCCAAGAGACGATGCGGGTGGTGTGTCATCTGCGTCAATGGCAGCGTCGTTTGGCTTGTTATCAGTAGCTGTATACCTATAAAACAACAAAAACAGTCAATAAGTTAATGAAAACAAAGAAATAAATAAATAAAACTAACCTAGGGCCCAAACGACAGTGCTGTCGGGCCCACAGTGTGTTGCGTCGAAAACGCACGTCTGAATCGGAGTGACCATACAAACATGTATAAACATATAAACAACGCGTCCATGATCAATTCCTCCTCCAGATCTTGTCCAGATCGCTAAAAGTTTGAACAAAAAAGGTTCAGTTCGAACCAGGTTCAGCAAGGTTCAGAGATTTTGCACCTTGCCTGAACCCAGAACCGAACTTGTGGTCCGGTTTTGCGCAACCACCGAACCTTGGACCGAACTTTGGTCCAGTTCTGAAAAGTTCAGGTTCGAACTTTGGTTCAGAACCGAACTGCGGCATCCCTATGGTAGACGGCATTAGACGGCCTGAAAATTAGTATATAAGTAGGACATTGGCATAATATTAATATTCATAAACATACATTGGTACGCCCTGGTGACCCTCAGTAAAAACAAATGTCAAATTAAAGTCATGTAGTAGTCACAGTTGTAACTAAATTACACACTTTTTGACCGCAACATGACTATAAAATTGATGTGGATCTTGAACTCAAGTCCCATGTTTTCAAAATGGCTCGAATTGGATTTCTGAGCTTCATAATAGTCAGATTCTGGTCTCAAAATAAAAACAACTTTGGATGGGCCACTGCAGGGCTGAGGCACAGGTGCTTGTGCTAATACTATTGAGTGACTTACTATTTCCAGGATTGTTTGTTTGGTTCATGAGAAGTTAGTGTTGTCATCGAAAACCAGATATATTGTAACATCAACAACTGAAAAGGGAGATGCTCAAAGCATCAAATAACCATTTTATATCACTCTAAATATACTGTATCTACTTAGTATGTTGAATCTATGTGCTCAGGCCTCACATGCACCTTGCAGCATTCATGCTGAGCAGCTGCATCAGATTCGGAAACATGCCGAAGTTACTGATTGTCTAGGCCACTTTGGGTGTAAATTGATTTAACCATGCCTAGTACCTCAATAGGCCCTAATTGGCCTCAATCTGGGCACATCTTACTGTATGAACTATTTAACGAGGGCTAATTGTTTCACACCAATCTTAGTAGTCATGTAAATGTCTAAAATCGTGTAATATAGTCAAGTATGTGACCATAGCCCTTCTTTCAGGTGACCATCACATGGCTTTCGTTTTTACAGAGGGTGACCCAGGATAGCATTTGCATGCGTGCAGGAGGGATGCAAATGGTTTTCACGATTTGCTCTGATTCTTCTTACCTAATTTAGTAATATGTAGCAGTCCATTCAGCTTCGACTTCAATATCAATACAGTTCTGCATGCATCAATTGTCTGAGTTCAATCTATCGCGATTGGGTTGCGTCCTTTACGCTACTCCATGGGTTACATAAGTGACGAACATTATTGACAAGGGAATCACGAGGTGTACCATAAGCAGCTAGAAACAGGTCAAAAATGGCCCAGAGCACAGCCAGCACGCGCTTGGTGCCATATTCATGGCCTTAGTGTGACTTGTGAGGGTGGGTTTGACACCAGAAGACGCATGGAAAATAAGGTTTGCACATGGTTACCGTCTACCGTCTAACGCCATTGATGGCCGTACTTTGGACGGTAGTGGACGGGTGATGTCCGTCCCGTCTACCGTCCGTCTAGTTGGTTGACCAGAGGCTTAACGGCGACGGGTACGGTACCCGTACTACGGACCCGTCCATACCGTACTGTACGGTTACGGTGCGCAGCCCTATCCATCCATCCATCCCTCTTGAGGATGAAAAGGCGTGATATCTTCAAAACGAAAACCCGACAGGATAACTTCTCTTCGCCGCGTTGAAACAGCAGAAAGAGACATGAGAATCGCGCTGTAATGGTAGAAGATAATAGAGGGCTGCTGGAGAAGTTGGGTAGCGCAGAGGAGATAGCGGAAGTGTCGAGAATGCGGCAGTGTAGGACATGAGTCAGATCATGTTTTGTTCCGAGCGTGCAAAGGACGAGGATGTCGATGTCTTGATTCTAGGGCAAGGGAGAGTGGGAAGGGGGGGAGAAAAGGACGTTTAAGGACGTGGCAACCAAAGCATAAGAACAGTCGGACGTACATTGAACGAGATGTCAATATTTGAGCCTCCAAATGATGACGGTTTGACTACAATATAGTTGGGTGTCAAGACTTAAGCCCAGTAAGGAACCCATGTATTAGGTAACATTATCTACAATTATCTCACATTTGTTGTCTCTCAATGCAAGATAATGCGTACAGAGCAAATTAATAGATCTTGGCACATTAATCCCTATTATCCTATGTTGGTACACAGCAAATGCATATGAATGTTTGATAATGCGTCAGAAACTACTGAAT
>QFEU01012414.1:0-14073 GCA_003316345.1 Tricholoma terreum
TTCATCTTATCTTATCCACTAGTATAGAGTACCCGTCGGGAGCGGTACTGGAAACCGACGACTACATGATCGCATATACGCCGGGAGATTGGCTTCCAAGCAACGACTCGAGTGAAGACAACAAGACGACATCTAACCGATTAGCCAGTAACGCCAGGGGCTGGCAGGGGCTGGCAGGGGCGAATGTTTGCTCGTACTATGTATGGCAAGCAATTCTCTTCAGGGTCAACATATGGACAGCATATCTGGATCGGGCCCCGTCACTTTCGCTGCCCTAAGTCAAGCTGATCAACATCAGTACCCTTTTTCAATCGACCCAGTCAGCAGGTGGTCTGGGAGAGCACACGCTTGTCCTATCATAGCCATCACCGCCACCTCACGAGCCAATCATTCGTTTCATGAGAGAGCCCATGCTAACAGTCGTAAACTCCAGCTCTAGGCTCCCCCAAGACCTACCAAGCGCAGACCCCAATGATGGTAGTCTTGTCATGGACGCAGGCAATGTCAGACAACTCGATCTTCCGTGTGATCCCAACGGCCAAGTATATTGCAATGGCAATAAAGTTTTCAGGTGACGAACAATCAACACTTTTGGAAAACAGTTCCAGTAAATTAACCACCATGACATGCAAGGTATGCAACGGCCCCCCGCCGCGCCGTTCAGTTCACAAGAATCTATTCCATCCCACCCGTAAGCATCTTGCTCCGCATCCTCAAATTTCACCTCGCTCTCGGGGCGCAAGAAGTAGGCAATGGAATAACGGTGCTCTTCCTGGCAAGCGCCGTTAACGGGAATCACGCGATGCAAGCACGAACACGAACACAAGCGTTTCCCCGAGAGAAAGCGTAAAGAGTCGAGAATGTTCCGACAAGTTTATAACTACGACACCTGTGTCAGTAATGGTGTTCATTGTTAGGATTACGCGTACTATCTACCCATGGGTTACGGAGGTCCTGTCGTCTTTCATTTTGACGTCGAGAGGCTGGTCCCGTGAAACGGAGCACATCCTTCTCATTCGACACGACCTGTCGCGCAGAATCCGTTCCTTGAAGATCAAGGTAGAAAAGCCGTGGGTTTGACAGCAACGGAGGAGCCTGGAAATCTCAGCAGGGTCCTTGCTTGCCAGAAGGGAGAAATCGATAGTCTCGAGGGGCGCGATGTTGACCTCCCGTCCATGCAGGATGGCCGAAGTAGGTGCAGGTGGAGTGGGTTGTGACATGGTTTTGTAGGAGAACTGGGCGATGGCGAGTGTTGTAGAAACAAGTCAGAGATGTAGACATTTTTATACCTCGCCGATCACCAAGTCGAGCATCCATCCCATCTTCTATTCAACCCGACCATGAGAGTGTTACTCCTTCCACCTCCAGATCAAATTAATTCCGTAAAGGAACCTATCTGACATGCGAAGAGCTCACCCTCGGCGTTGCATCGGCCAGTCCAAAAGTCGGCGGCAAATCCCTCGTACTACGCTTCGGAACGTGTTACACCCACGATATTTTCGCAAGCCAAAGTTTTCGTGTGCTCCTACCAATTTTGACTCTTTCGGACGTCTTGATTTCAGGTAATTTCGGTTCGCTGGCATCCTTCCCGGTCAAGCTCCAGGGCTTTGGATTACAACTTCATCAATCCCACGCAAAAGTTTAGTTGCGAGGATGAAATGAGTGCGAATATGAATCATGAACTTAGACGAAGAAGAAGACAGTAAACTAACACCTGTCACATCCAGAAGTGTCAGTTACTATATTTCGGGTGGTACTGACAGCAGGAGCGTTCGTAATTCCTCCTTCGAGGCAAAAGGAAGCTCATAGGCGCTGAGCTGTCTGAAAGCCTCCTCCGGCTTGGTTAAAGGAACACCCGAAAGGCCAGCTGGCACAAAGAGTTGGATTTGGCCATTGTAAGGGAGGCGGATCGACGGAGTACTGAGCTTTCTAGAATACGAATTATTATTTCCAAAGGGGAAAGAACAACAAGCCAACCCAGTGACCTTACATTGGCATACAGTGCAGCCGCATGCCGCATTTCATTCGATCTGAATTTGCTAGGTGTGCTCCTATCCGCTGTTTGGCACTCAAGACGCCAAAGGTCATTGCATTCCAAATCGCAGAAGCTTCCAATTTTCCCATGAAGGAGGGAGCATTTCGGAATAGGACTCGGGCTCAGTTGACGAACGTTCCTTTTGCCCCACGGCTCGGATTGGATGGTCGGTATAAGTATGGTCACGTTGGCGATCTGCCAGCGGCCCAAGGCATTGTGAAGATGTTTTTGGAGCGCTGTAAGTCCGTGATGGCTTTAGAACTTGGGGAGACGCAACTTGAAATGGATGACAAGGCAATCAACACGTGACAAGCGCATCCACAAGTTGAACTTCTTGATTCTTGAAGCTAGTCACATTGGCAGCAGCTATGCGGTGTTCGACAACACGGACGACCATTCCTGGCACTTGGAATTCGGGGTCCTGAAAGGAGGAGATGAATCTGGTGTCAGCTTCTGGACAAAGTCAGAGAGAACTTGAGCGACAAAGTAAATACGGGCATTCACATATCTTCTGAGCTTTCTTGCTGAAGCCTGTCTTTGGAATTCTGCAGTTGCTTACCTAGATCCACTATATACAGGCTCAGCTCTTCCTGCATCCGCCGGCAGAAACAGTTCATGCCACATCACCCCCTGCCTTTAGAGAAATGTACGGCCCGTTAGAGGATGGTGCCCATCTGGGCCATCCTCCAATCCTCACTACCGTGCGACCCGGATATCCAGGGATACTGGTGGGCAATCGTGGAATATCGCAGCGCAAGGATAATCTCGAACCCCTGGGAGCTTGAGGAATTGATCTCGCAAGGTACGCAAGGGAGAATGAGCGGGTATATGGCATGGCGGTAAAATAACCTAGTACATTGTAGGGAGCATCTCGCATTCCTCTTCACAATAGATGAGGTTGTAATGAGATATGAAAGGAGTAAGCTCGTTGGTGAACCCATAATCTATGTTGAAGGCGCAGCGAGGTGAGTTGTACTTGGGGCAATGTTTACGAAGGACATACTCTACATTGCATGGACTAGAAAGGATCTCGTTCATCGGGAGGTCATGTTAGCATGAGCTCATTCCTGACAACGCCAGCTTTGAGCCTTGCGACTGAGACCATGCTGATCATGATCAATCTCATCAGATCGTTGTCGAGGAAACACCAAACTTGCACGGTACAGAAATGAATCTAGGTCGGTGCACTGATGCACAGTTTATTTCGAGCTAGTTTATTTAATGGTTTGGGTGTTACTGATATATCTATTGTGTACGGTTGGGGCCTACTAATTCATATCACGCTGCACCTCTGGCCGTCACTGTCAAGACATCCTTTCACAAGCG
Organism: Tricholoma terreum; assembly: GCA_003316345.1. NCBI lineage: Eukaryota > Fungi > Basidiomycota > Agaricomycetes > Agaricales > Tricholomataceae > Tricholoma > Tricholoma terreum. Next base: position 3,362 of record QFEU01012414.1, read on the forward strand.
GTTGGTGGCTTGCGGGTGCGCAGCGGCAGGTGGAGGGACAACATTGTAGCCGTTCAGATATGCGACTCGGAGAAGTTGATTTCCGGTAAGTCGCGTTGACGGACTCGGAGCGCAGGACGGAGAGATTGTTCGTGGGTTAGCAACTTGCTGACAGATCATTAGTCACTATAAGAGGCCTAATTCACGACTCACAGGTGCCTGGGTTGGATTGGGCCCATTAGCAAACAGAACGATCTCAAACGGCACAACATTTCCATCCCCCCTACCCTTGTTCATTAGCTGTAGAATTTGGGATGAGATATATCCAGAAAGGACATGTCCGGGAGTATTTCACCCCTAATATCTAATGTTGATACACAGTCGCTGTACTGCGCTTTGGAACCAAGGTGGTGCCGCAACTGTGAATCAAGTCAGTCACCAGACAAGACTCCTCAGGAGGTGGTACCTTGGGGGGCTGCTGCTGCTATTGCTTGTATGATGACACCATGCTCATACAGGACCGCATTGTAATGATCATCGAGTGTGTAGCAGATGTTGGGGTGCCGATGGGCTGGGAGTACATTTAGAGAATTAATATAGAACACCGCATGTAATCTACATACCGATGCTCAAATCCGAATTCCGGTGGTACTTTACAGCTTCCAGCAGGTTATTCTGGGTAGGGGGACAGCCAGGTGCCGCAGCAAGACGTGTGACTGGTAGAGGGTTAGGAGACCGAGGAGGCGGAGGAACTGCAGCCATTTGAAATGCGACCTAACGGTCACGTGGCTAGTCTTTCACATGAAACTTAGGACGCGCGGATGGCCTGCAACGAACATGGGGCTAACACCTTGAAAAACTCACTGCGCACAACGTGGGGTGATGCATACCCACACTCAAGATAGAATCTCAAGAACTGTAATGGCCATGTAACGGGCTTGATGCTGGCACGGCAAAAGGCAAACAGCACGTGACAAACGCGTGTCGATTCTAGTACATCTTGAAGCTAGCCACATTGGCAGCAGCCATGCGACGAGCTCAGAGTGTTCGGCAACATGGACGACCATCCATAGCACTGGGAACTGACGATCTAGGGATCCTGAAAGAAGGAGATGAATCAAACGAAGACGTCCTCCGGCGTCAGCTGCTGGACAAAGACAGAGAGAACGACAAAGTAATTACAAACATTCGCATGTCTGCTGAGCTTGCTTGCTGAACCCTGTCTTTGGAACTTTGCAGCTGCTTACCCAGATCCAATCACTACAGGCTCAGCTCTCCCTGCGTCCGCCAGCAGAAACGGTTCAGGAGCTTGAGAAAGAATACAAGAATCTGGAATTGATCTTGCAAGGGACGCAACGGGAGAATGAGCGGTGTATGGCGGAGCTTGAGCGGTTCGTTCACTATTTCTTTGTGCGCCTTGGTGCTCGTTGATCTGTGAGATGACTCGCTTAGCGCCCGAACCCGAGAGAAGATGCTCGAACGTGAGCTTGCAAAGCTCGCTGGGGAGAATTGGCAGGTATGTCCGTTCATCATCAGAATGTTGAGGGTCAGCGTTTAACTGAGAGATCTTCCTTCTCCAGTCATCGCTGGACATCGCGGCATCCACCATCAGCAGTCGATTTCATCAACGCTCCGCTACGATTTCATCATCATCGCCGCTCACTACATCTTCGCCGCTGTCCACTTCGGGTGCTGCACAGAGCTCGGGCGAACAGCCAAATAAGTTAGCCACATTAGCTCATGTTGAGCAGGTCCGCCTTCTCATTCTCGGAATGGAACAACGTTTGCAAACGAGGGAGGAGACTTTGACAAAAACCGTCGAAAGGGCGGAAAGTGAGGGACATAAGTTTGAGGAGGCACGACAGCAGCTTTCAGCGGAATCGTGATTCTATCATCTTACGTCCCTGCATTCGTTGTTCAGCACCCATTTCCACCTTTTCCAACAAGTGTACACTTCTAGATCATTATTCAGTCATACCCTCCCCTGGAGTACTCAACACAACATTGTATTATGTAGTTCGTTATATGTTCATGCACTACCAATCCAACGCAATCTGAAAATCCGCAGAACCTAAATCATCTCCCTCTCCCTCCTGAGATGAGACACCGTCATCTCTCCCTTAGATTCCACAAAGTCCCCGTCATCACCCCCGATCCAGACACAAGCTCGCAAGACAAATGTCCTGGTCTCCCTCTTCACAAACAAAGTCATCGGTATAGGAACCCAGATCTTCAAATACCAGCCCCGCTTCCCTATGCCGATACCTCTCTCGTTCGAAGTTCCGCCTTTCCCGATCGTCTTCCCATAGCTCCGAACCCATTCGGGTTCGATGGTGATGCCATTCTCATGCACTAATGGCAGCGGTTTACCCTGGTCGTCCTGAAGTCTAGCCCCGGTATAGCAGACGGAATGAGAGGCTTCGGTGTCGAATTCGGAGTAAACGGAGAACCTTTCCTTAGTACAGCATTGGATATCGAGCAGTCTGATGTCCGGCAGCAACAGAGGTTTTTGCGCCCACCGGGCTGAGTTATTCACTATTAGATTGACCTGAGCGGGCCAGTGGACGTATGCACTACAGGTAGCAAAAGATTGAATAAGGGGGGAAATTGTCACTGGTTAAATATAACGTACCTGTCAGGCATATCCCAGACCTCGAAATGTGGTTTCTGGTAGAAGGTGATTTCCATGGCAAGTTCGGCAGCACTCAGTTGTACGCAGCCAAATTTGTTTTCAGTAGCGCCGCCAGTAGTAACGATACTCCACTCAATCCCGGGCGGGGTTGAAGGCGGGAGCTGCCGTACGAGTGGCCTCCTCGATTCCGTATTCAAAGATAGGTCTTGCAACGGAGACACCTTGGTCCTTGCAGACGACTCCGAGGCCTTCGATTCTTCCTTGGTTTTTGTTTGCTCTAAGGACTTCCGATGATTAATACCAAAAGATGAGTCGATCGCCAAAGGAAACGTACTGGGGGCGGACCAAAGTTCGTCGAGATTTTTGCGACTTGATTCCGCAGACTGACTCGGAGCAGTTGAAGCCACCATATCAGGACCATCGCGATCGACGTCGATATCACACAGCGTAACATCAAGGCGAACAAAGCTCATATCAGCATCAGACTGTCCATGAGCTGGTCTTTTGGCCGGAACCACAGCACGATTGGACGCAAGTTTAAGTCTATCCTTCGATGCCTTGCGGGAGGGAGATGCTTTTGTGGCATTTGCGTGGCAATCAGTAGACTTGGAGGGGCCTCTGCTTGCCTTGCCGCGGATAGTCTCCATCGACGAGATAGAACGAGTACGCCGATGGGAAGAAACACGACGCCCCGTAGATGGATGAACGTCCTCTGATATGGGTGGCACCGCCTTGTGAGACCTTTTCCGGTAAGTAGCACCATTGCTTATGCTGGAAGATTCGACATCCTGTTGGTAGACAGCGGATGTAGCACTTGGTCGGACTGTGGCCTCTGCGTCGGGCGACATGGATTGGTAGAAGCGCTAAACCAGACGTCCATGATTTATACTGACGCATGAAGTGGCCATTCAAACGTGACCACAATACCCAGACGTTGGTGGCCCAAGCTACCTCGATGCCACCGGCATCACGAGGTGTCCATGAAGCAGCGGCCATGTAAGCAAGGCGGACCCCTGGCTGCGATATTTTTCTTGGACCATTTCACCGCATTTTCACGTCAGGGATTGCGTGTCCCTGCAGAATGGCTACAGAACTGGGCACTCCATGTTGAGTGTCAAAAGCTTTGGGTTACGTAAGAGCGATGTTTTTGCACTGACACGACTCCGAGTCATCCCTTCCCAATTCCGCCATACTTATGCTCGCCAGTCGAGCGTTCTCTCGGTCATTTTCACAAATTCGCCATGATACACTAAAAATTCAGCGTGCTGGGTTCCGGGTTTCCCCAAGGGCTCGGTTTCAAACCCGGTCTGTTACTACTAACTCAAGCAGACTATGGTATAGATCAGATGGGACCCCTCGGTCTAGATTTACAGGACTTATGGTAGGTGCGTGCCATTCTCATCTCCCATTCGTTCCCCAAGAAATAATGAATATCTCTTCTTTTGCAGCTACAATATCGTCTGCGGCGCTGTACACGATGTACAGCATGCTCTCTCTGATCTTGGAATACGAGTCTGCCAACTACATGTTAATCTGCCTCATTCACATTCAACGTGCCGACTCCGAATTCACCTCCGTTGACACAACCTCCCCAGAATCCACCCTTTTGCACTTTCGTGAGCTCTGCGCAGCTTTCGGAGACATTCCACAGCACATGATCGACGAGTTCTTTGACGATTTAACCACGCTCTCTGGTACGGCCAAAGAAGAAGCTCATAAGGTATCAAGTGGAGCATGTCAGGGCGTGCACGATATTCTGGTGCAGAGCAAGGGGAAGGATACGTGGCAAACAGCGGTGGAGGTGATTAAAATGTTAGACGACGCTATCATGACTCTGGTCGACATGGTTGACCAAGTTGCCGAGGAAGAAGAGGACAAAGCGGGAGGGGGAAAGGCCGTCAGAAATCAGAGAATCAAGGAACAAATTTCGAAGGACCCGGCATCAAGGAGCAGTGATTATGAGGTCTTGGGATGAAGCGAGAGAGGTGCTATTTCGCGGCGTCATTTCGATTCAAGGGATGGAAGCATTTCCGTCCGACACTTCCAGTCCATCTCAGGTCTTGGGTCCACATAGATGCGCCGCGGCCTTGTCTAGTATCTCGATCTGCGTAGATTCCTTTGTCGGCTTATTTCCAGCCGGCCATACATCGTGCGTTATCAAAGCTTATTGCTTCGTCACCGCTCTCAGTGAAATGGCGGGAAGTCACAGACGCAGTGCAAGCATCCACGTATCAAATATATGACATTCCCTGTGTTGGATGAATCTCTTCACATGGCGACAGTACCACCAACAAGCATTTCATAAAGAAAGATTACATAAGTACAAATGAAGGTCGGAAACAGATCTCCGCGCACCGAAAATGAAAGTCGTTACAAAAGTTTGCGGCTCGAAATGTGTACACGTACCTACCGCTGCCGCAGCATCGCTGATCATGTGTTTAACTATAGTATTACGGTATAATGTAAGTTTGTTTTGTATCACATTTAGGTATATCAATAGCGCTCCAAATACGTCTTGAGCTTAGCGCTTCAATGCGAATTGAGGACTGACAGTGAGCTCGACAGTTTGTTCCACACTGACTTGCATCTACGAAGTCATAGGGATTTGATTCTACAAAAGAACAACGAAGGCAGGATAACGTACCTGTTTAACCATCGACGGCTTGTATGTATCCGGAGAGTCCTAAACCAAGACGCGTAAATAAAGACTGGTAGCAAAATCGAAGGATACACAGTACGGGGTGTCTCTCAGAAATAGGTGATCGTGGCACTTCCGATAGCGACATCGACACAGCCGGCGCGGAAGGATACATCCACGACCTGCTATTTTTCGAGCGGAAGCCGCGGAGTTCTTGCCGGGTGTTCAGGGATGCGAGCACCGAGTTGGCGTATACTGTTCACATTGACGTTATATCAGATCCATCTGCATTTGGGTTGGTAATGCAGTGGCGGGTGACTTACACTTCCCGATCGTGAAGTGGAGTCCGAGAAAGACCAAATTATCCGGCATGGCGAGCCACTGTGGAGATTGGTAGCATAAGAGACGGGAGAGAAAATGGATAAGGAAAAAACACGTTACACAGATCAAGGATGCAGTGGTTGCTACGCTGGCGGAGACAGTTCCGGCATCAAGCAGTTTTCGTCATCAGAAAGATATTCACCATGTAAGCAAACCAGTTTCCAAAGTATAGCGAATGAGCAGGTCAATTGCCTGGACCATGCTAAGGACAATGTTCGTCAGTACCATGCGTGGCGCCGGCGAAAGGATAGTCTCACACTGTTGAACCAGTTAAACCTCGGAGGTTGCGCAAAAAATAACACAACCATGCTGTGATAATGATATCCGTGCCGGATGAAAGCGAAAGGCCAAGGGTGAATATCCACTATGTAAAGTCGATCAACAGTGTTAATTAGAGGTAAAGAAATCAAGGACGTACGCCAGGGTATCTCTGCGTGAATGCCACATACTCCCTGACACGAATCCTACAATAGGGGTTGAGTTACTGATGAATATTATAGAATTCCCAACTTCATACATTTCGGCGGTGGAAACTGAGTGATATGTCAACCAGTATCCCACTATGCAATATGTCGTAACTTACCAGAAGCTGCCACTACGTAGCGTACACGCGGCTTCAGCAAGGTAGATGCCAGCAGGTTCGGTCACCACTCACATAACCGACAAAGTGCCAGAAAAGCCTTTGGGTACAAGTCCGTGAGTGGGAAGATAATCTGTTGAAATCGGTCAGACTTACGATGGGCGCTACAATATACCAATTTCTTCCACTAGCTAACCCGGGGATGTCCGTCAGATATTTCGGCGTCCAACAATGCCCAGGCCACACTCACATTTTAGAATCCTCAGGGAGAAAAAACTGATCGTTGTCAGAGAAACAGTAAGCTTATGTCAGGATGACTTGGCTTACCAGTGTGCAATGAACGTTTGGATAGCCTGCGCGTCGAGAGGACAGATATCTTTAGTAATGGTTTACATTGTTATATGGGATAAAACATACCGTCACGACCACCGAAAACTTGATGACAGGAACAGAATCAGAACTTTTCTTCTCGAGGAAAGTGGAAGCATACAGCGATGGACCTGACAAGCGATATCAACAAGAAATTCTCATGCATGATGTCATAACCCTAGTGGCATACCAAGGGATGTGAGCGATTGTGTTGTGGTCCCCAAAGTGAGTGATGAAATAGTAAACAATTGCAGCGCATACAAAGACTGTATGCAAGAGATCAAGAAACCTTTCAACATTGATCCTGAGGTCAGAAGGCGCTGAGAAGATAGAAAAGCATCTTGACGAACCAAACAACCAACACCTGTGGTGAATCAGTTGCTGCATACTACGGGTCGATGTGTGGAGGTACGCACCAGAACTTTCGTCGCATAACGATCGTCTGGATAAAGCATATAATATCGAAGGCATTGAAAACCTAGCACCCCTGTCAACCTGTTCACATCATGTCAGTAACGAATAGAGCAAATAAACTGGAACTGAGGGACACGTACCCGTACGCAAAGGACGAACCGAGTAGGAGGGCACCATATGTCGTCGAAATAGTGTCGGACATCCAGGTTTTTCAAGAAGTGCTTGATCGACGCGGGGAACTGGCACTGGCAGACACGAAGGGTCTTTGAACGTCCGTGGCCACATCGTATTTCAACTAGTGATGTTCAGGGTAGCTTCCTGGGAATAAAAAATGAAATTGGAAATACAACCCTGCGCCACCCTTTCAAATTGCATCAATTATAGAACTTCAGCCACTAGTAGCGCTAGCGTTACCGAAACATAACCTTCGACTGGTGGATTCTACTGACGCTCGAATTCTTGTCACTCGAACTTTTTACGACAAATATTCAGGTTCAAGCGCCTAATAGCAGTGAATGTACGATTCGCCGGGCCGAACCATTCGCTTTCTTCAACAAGTTACCCAACTTATGCCAAGCATATCGGAGTCTGCATCCCAATCAGCGGTTAAATTTCAGAATATCCGGAGCTTACTTTTCAGGTTAGTGTTGCAGTCTGCTGCTAATCTTGGTCGATCGTGACGATGATGGTCTTTCGGATCGAGAAGAAACATATTAACCGGAAATATCATCACGGGTCGCACGACCCAAAATAAGCGATTGATCTCATTAGATAATTCCACAGACTTGAAGCTGATCCAGGCCCTCATGAACGCTACATCCGATATCCTCACACCCGGAGCCAGACCCTGCCAGACCAACGAGCTTACGCCAAACTCATGACTAGGCGCTCCGAGTCACTCGGAGTCCGGTACCAGGCGAACTTAAAGACACTGACGTACCCAATTCCTTTTCGTACAGTAGATCACTGTAGATGTGGATTGATTGATTTCGTGATACGCTACACTGCAGCTGTATATGTATAATACTACTATAATTCATCAAAATGACCTCCAGTTTCTACACTTCAATCTTTCCCGCAGGCTGCGCAGCTAGTTGGAACAAAAAAACGCGTGAAGTTCTGATTGGGGCAATACTGGGGAACAAAGTGAGGAAACTTGAGTTGTACTGCCAGGAAGTAGTTTATCGAGTTTAAAGCTAGTTTACACAAGTCCAATAGCGAGAGGTTCACCAGTGTCGTCGCCACGACGTTCGTACCGCGTGCAAGTCAGCACCGTGTGCGACGAGAAGTTCACGCTAAACAGCTGCCCGCATCTCGTGTCCCGCTTGGACTATGTCCCATGACCCCTATTCCTAGGGAAGACGAGCTTCAGAGACATTCTCTGTTTCAGGGCCTCTCTGCAATCCTCCTAGGTAAGGGACATGCCTTTATCTCTATTCCTTTCCCCCGCCCAAGAAATGTCAAGTCACCCTAGAAGGCGGATCACATTTGAAATCGAATAAAGTTACGAACAGATCAAAAATAAATATTCCACTGATATCATTATCATCTTGGTATCGCAGACACCGTTCTCCTTAATAGTAGCAGTAGTAGTAATTACACGGCACCTATGTAGCAATTGGCAGGAGATAATACATGACAGGGCTTGATACTAATCCAGACAAGTTTTGGGGTTTCGCAATTGAAACGGTTAGGTACAAGTTAGGTACATACATACCACTATCACGAGTTGAGGGTGTCTTTGAACACGCATCAAAAAATTCAATGGCTTGTCATCAAGTTCTTAAAAATACCCCAGTACTAGGATAGAGACCTCTACGAGCGATACGAGAGGTTTGCCTAGAATGCAAAGATATTTTTAGTGCGTCCGAAAGTTCCTTATTTGGAAGGTCCGAACGGAGGATCCGAATTGACAACGGCTGCGAAACCCTACTAGCTTATCGGGGGTCCTCAGTATACGCTTTTACGATAAGACTCGTACATTCTGAGCGTTATTGATCTGACTTCTGCTCTGATACCGCAGCGCGGACGTTTCCTGGTGCATCGTCCGACTGGAAGCGGGTCGTAGTCAGTAAGCAGGCAGGATACGGACTTTGCGCAGTACGTAGCAGGACTGTACAAAATAAAAGCTATCACCTTCCCTATTAGTGACGTGGGTCGGACAGGTCGTTGTCACACGATGGATGCCGATCTTAATCGTTCTTACTATGGACTGGAATGCTGTTTGCAACCTGACACCACGCTGTTGTCACTGTAGTCAGATAAATGGAAGCAAGGCATAACCAGGTTCGATTATCCAGATGAGTCCCTGAAATCAGAAAGGTTGCCACCAGCAACAGCTTTTGAATATTCAGGGGTCCTGGACCTGCAAATTTCTCCTGAATTTGATGTGACGCCAGGGCAGAATACAACGCTGGATGGCCTCATAGCTATTGAAACAACCTGCATGGTACAACGGAAGAAAGCTATGTCTAAAACCATAGAGAAGAATATACGAACTATCACAGCTCCGCATGCATCCGCACCTCCCTCTCATTGAACTTCTTCTGAGCCTCCTGCTGCTTTATGGCAGCTTTTATCTTCCGCTGCCGTATCCTTCTCCCATTGCCCCGTTTCGGCCCCTTGACCTGTACAGGTTCTGTCATCCTCTTCTTCCGGCGCGCTGCCTGCTCGGAGCGCTGTTTTTCCTTTTTCTTGTCACGTTTTCGGAGAGTTATCATGGACGCTTTGAGAAGGGATCCGTAGATGGCGTTGAATTTGTCTAATTGACCTGACTCTACCTAAGAAAGGCTGAGTGTGTTTGTGGGAAACGTTTCTAAGACACCTTGCCGTTGTTGAAAATTTGGTTTTCTTGCCGTCAGTGACACGCACTAGACATGGGTACTCCCGTGTATCACCCGATCCTTCGGGGTGTCCCATCGTGGTATCTTCACCATCATGTGTTACTGGAATCGAAGTAAGTTGAACGTGAGTTGCTATCTTTCGATTTGAATACGCACGCCGTTTATGTGTGAGCCATACTGAGCCTTTAGACGTGTCGAATAGCTCCGTTAGCCTGGCGATGAACTGAAAACAAGGGGCTTTATCAATGAAAGTAGCAAAATGTCAGCATACATACTGTATCGTTATCTACGAGCATCGACAGGACGACGATTAAGAATTCCCTGGCCACGTGCCAGTGGGGCAAACCATTGAATAGAATGTCAATGTCATTCCGAACCCCGACATAGAAAATTGCTCATGAGCACGACAAGTTCCCAAAATGCTCCATACACTAACTATAGTCAATACCAGCATCTAGGACTATGCAGAATACCCTCGGGGATCCCATAGCGTTCCCTGCACCTCAGGGAGGAGCTTCCCTAGTGCTCGCATTTCGTTTCCCGACCAAAACAGCCCTAATTCTGGGATCGGGCTTTCTCGCTGCTTCTCGAGCTTTCGCAGCGCTCGAAGCAGATTCAAGCGTTGTAGTGCTTGCAAAAGGCGGCTTAGATGCCGCATGCGACGAGATTCAATTTCGGGCCACCAAGGGCCAGCTCGAGTTCATCGACTGGGACTCCCTGCTTGGCTCTTCCACCACATCGGATGTTGACAAAGACATAGAGGCTCTAGAATCCTACCTGGATAACACACCAGGTGTTCGCCTCGTCTGCGTGACAGACACCCTTCTCTTAAATACCCAAAGCCCTGCACAACACCGACGTACCCGCGCATCCGCC
>QFEU01012416.1:0-11243 GCA_003316345.1 Tricholoma terreum
TGGAGTGGGGTAATATGAAACACTACATAATCGACTCCTCCGTTAATTGTAACCACTTCTTGACATCTTCGATCCGAAGCGCGAGCACCTTCCAGCTTTGGTTGGCCTACCCTCGAAGACTGCATCCACAGCGCTCTTATACCATCCATCAAATCAGGGGAGCACCTTTCTTTCGGTTCACTTGTGCGGACGGTTGGCGTTTGGTTTCTCCTACATAAAGAATAACGTTCAGTTGTTTGATCATCCGGCATGATCTGGTCCACCTCCCGGTGCACCATTGTCCATCGCATTGTCATTATCGTCGTGATAAGCAGCGCTCAAACGTTCCCGGACATATGTCTTAAAGGATGGTGAACCCCACGCAGCGAGAGCCGCCGCAGCATAAGAAAGATCGGCAATTATGGCAGGTGGCCAATCGCCGGTATTTTGTGGCTGCCGCGCATCAGAGTTGTGGGGGGCGATATTGTGGAGCACGACACCAAGCCGGGGTAGGCCGATAAAATGGTGCAACGTAAGGCGACTCGCAGGGCTCTCTTCATCGGCTTGTCTTGGTGGGTTGTAGTGAATATCATCGGGAGTCAAACCAAAGTTGGGGGTCTATGAGATAATTAAGCTACAGGATAGGCCAGAACGGAAATGAATAACAGACCTTCAAAAATGCTGATTGGTTAGCCCCAAACGGGATATGGAGTGTGTTGTTTAGTAGAAGCCCATTTCGAGTGTCATCAATCTCGCTCAAGTCATCGACAGAATCATATATTTCACCTCGGTGCTGGACGACGTTCGAGATGTACTTGACTAGAAAGTGAGAAAATTGTCATAGAAGATCCCAAGGGCGCACATTATTTCCCTTGGAATGCGGGAGAATATGACAAGCTACGCAATTGTGGACTACATCGCCAGTCACCACGCAGGTCCCATCACGATCAATCACTCTTTGCCTGAAATCTGCTCTGCGGTCGGTCAAATCTGACGCGTCCGACGTTCGGTCGTCCATTGCATCCACATCGACAAGGCGAGGTTCATCTGAAAGGATAACGACGTCAGCAAAGATTTAGCGGATGACAGTTTGACTTGCCATTTGCCCGTGGTATGAAATAATATGAACGGGCCTCTATATGCGCCGTATAATCATCGATCTCTGGGCCAGCCTTCGATGTGGAGAGGTGGCCTCTCCGTCCATAGATAGCATATCCCAGAAATCGCAGCCATTTGAGAGGGTGAACAGCAAAGGTTCCGCATTCAGCAAGCGGAATTGACAGTGCGAGCTTGCTGACACCACCGAAACGCAGCCATAGCTCGACATTGGGCGGGGTGCTCATGGGAGTTGCAGCTCAATCATAGCGTGACATGACCCGCACACGATCGATGACTTCAGTAGCTTCAGTGCTGAGAAGCCCCCCCTTCGGGATTCCCATCTTGGCCGTTGTGGCTTCGCAGCTGCGGTGTGCGCTTTCCTCGTCAAGCACGTCCAACGTCCTACGCAGGGCGTCGTCGTGCCATTGCCTGGATGTAAGGCCACGCACCAAACAACATGTTCAACTTTCATGGATTTGCCATTCGTTCGACCAGCAATCACCATGTCCACCACAGTCAATGTTCACGGCGATGATTCGGGTCGCATCTTTCCAGTCGAGGTTGAAAAGACAGTCCGTTGGGGCTCTCAAGTAAGCCATCAAGCATGAGAAACCGTTCGCCTTCCAACATGTCAATGCCGATACACTCGTCTCCGTCGACGAAAACCCCTCGACAAACTCGACTTCGTTGAAGGAAAGTCGGTATTGCTCACAGAGGAGCTGAAGGATGTCTTATGGGAAACGCTTCCTCGAAAGCACTTACACCTCGTTGTGAAACCGCCAGCTGTTGGTAAGTGCGATTAATGTCTTGTTTACTACAAGTAAAGCTGATGGGTCTTTTAACCTCCCCTACGAACACTCGAACTTCATCTTTCATCCTTCTCAATCACTACCTCGCCACCTATTCCATATGTTCTGTAGCGGAAATAACTGCTCGTACAAAAATGCCGGAGAATGAGAGCCGTGTCCTCCTGACCTCGCCAGAAAAGGGATCGTCTGACGTTGGCACCAGGAAGGAAGCTATCGACAGTTTCCTTGAGGAGCTACGCCCCAAGATCAAGGAGTTTCTCACCCATCCTCGCCTTCTGGTGTGGAAGCCACCTGAGACGGTCCACGCAAACGCTCCCCAGTTTTAACATAACCTGGCGATTCCAAAGATAAATGACAAGCCCAACCTTCTACTGCACAATCTTAGCAGCGGGACGAATCCCAATGTAGAAAATCTCTTCCAGAACGGGCCGGGTCACCGGTGAGAGTTCATCTGATGTGCTTAACACCGCCATAGTACCCTCTGTAATACCTCGGGCGCAGGAAAGACAGCACTTCTCTTCAACGGGCCCCACCACCACTGGGGCTTCTATTTCGTTGCTGCCCAAGATACCAACAAGATAGGAGCAAATGACCTGGAGCTCGCGATAGACATAATGGCCCAATCTTTAGAGTGGACCCCCGACACATTCGAGAATCCCATGAATATCAAAAGACGAGCTCCGCAAATGAAACGATCGCCTTTAAATGGGTATACTAAGTGTTGTTATCGCGGTGGACCATATTCCGCACTTTTGTTGAGGTGGCAAGGGAACAGAACGCAGGGAAACTATCTCCTCGATGAAAATCCCGTCCTACCCTCTGCAGGTGTCGCCCACTATGCCGAGAATCCGAACGACGTCAAAGATTGGATAATTTCCAAGCGGAGCACATGGTGCATCCCCAGGTGGTATATGGGTCCGGACCTTTTGATGTGGTTACGGCTCGATGATGGGAAGTTACTCCTGCTAATCCAAGCGAAGTGCTATCTCCAGGGGAATCTTGACACGCTTGTTCCGAAGGCCACATCCAAGGCCATCTAATCCCTCAATCCAGATAACTTCTACTCGGTCTTCTACTTGTCATCTTTTCTCTCCGGGCTTGCTAACCTATCTCCAGAAGGTCAAATCTGCGAAGATGAAATGTTGAGTATGCTCGCAGTAATTAACACGCCTGATGAATGTTTCACCGGGGCGCTGTATAATATTTTGCGGGTGGTTGCAGCGCATCCCCTCGATGCAGGGATTGATTCTAAGCGATCCAAGGAGGTCAGAAGCGCAATAGATGCGGATCCACATCCCCTTGCAACCGTGAGGCATGCCCCATTGCTTTCCCCTCTTGCTACTTACGATGGTACGCCCACGATCCTATCAGTGCTGGCACGCTCCCTGAAGAGACCTCGAAACGACGATGTCAAGGATGATGCTAGGCATAATTCAAAGAGAACAAAGTCAGCTAGCTTCGGTGTTTAATTTTTCGTATGACAGCTACAAATCCTCGCGTGGATGTTTTATATGTGCTTAACTGCTTATATTTCTACAAGCGCTGCGGCTGCGGCGCTATGTAAGGGTGACGAGTTGGTATGAACTTATTGTAAGAGACATTCATGGGTACTATAGTAATAGCCATGTGCAGATGTATAGGATCAGCCTGAGGATTCTCGTTTCCATTGCGTAGCACTCGAGAGTCATTTCGTTTTCGCACACGTGAAATAGATGTGTACAGTTATTGACCATGCGAGAAAACATCGGATTGCGTGTCGATGATGGTTTCGTCGAGGGTGAGGCCTACACATCCGTGGAAAGTAGTAGTGTATGCTAAAGCGGTGATGAACTTCCAACAGGTGTGGAGATGGCTAGAAAAGCCTTGAGCATGATGAACTACTGCAAAAGCATCCCCAATAGCCTTCAGCCGCATTTATTATTCAGTACCTTAAATCGACCTAGATATACACACTTAATAACGCAGGAGTGCACATTTTTTAATGACAGAATTGGGTGCTTCAGGCAAAAAAGTATGTCTATATGTGGGGGATAAAAGTGGCCCAGGAGACTGTTTCGGACACTCCAGGAGGGAGGATCCTAAGAGCAATCAAGGCTATGACAAGCATGATGACCCGAGCAGTTATATACACATATCGAGTTTTGTCCACCACTTCGCGTACTACAAGTCTAAAAGGCCGCGAGCTTTTCCAAAATAACATAAGAAGCCCAAATATCACTGCAAGTAACACTGGCACGCCCATTATAATAATGCAACATACACGCCATAATATCCGCTCCGCATCGGACGGAAAGGCAAAAGACCACGCAATGCAGTGAATTCCTCCGAAAGTCACCGCGGATGCTCCTCCAACAAGAAAAGATTCGAGCAACTGATGTGGTGGCAAAAATCCTGAATACTGCCTGTGGACTCTTTTCTTCGTGGTTCTTAGATGCCATTCGCGGGACGGAGAGGTACGAGCAGACTCAAACATGAAGATCGGCCAACACCTTTCATCCTTGGTTGGGTGCTTCTTTTCGTGCTTGACCGCACCATCTGTTTCGCCTCCTGCGCCTTCCATTGAACGCCTCATTTCGATCACTCCTTCCTCTTCCCCTTCCCCTTCGATCGAGGGTTCCATTTCAACTTCGATTGCGAGCGTTTCGTCGTCTAGAAGTTCTGGAATCTGGATAAACCGCACGCATTCCTGCCAGTCCTCCTCAGACATTGATTTCTTGAGGCCAACGGGAACAGTGCACTCCGAATTGAGAGGCTTGTTCCACCAGAACAAGTACGTCATTGTATTGGTGACGGCAAATGCAAGTGTCACAAGCTCGAGCTCTGCGACTGGTAGTCTTCGGATCCAACGTGCAAGGCATTGCATTATGAACCACCCTGTTTGAACAATTGTAATCCCTTTAGACATCACGTCACCTTTGCTCTTATCGTCGATTTCTCTCTTCGTAATGCTGGGGACGTCAATGTAGCCCTTCTGAACCAGGAATACAAGCTCATCCGGGGTCAGAGGGTGTCCTAATCGATCAGGGCACCCATGGAGCATAAAGCCTCCCATACTGACAAAATAGCCGTGAGTGGTGGTCCATCCAGGATCTAAATATACTGAAACATCAGCAACAGCGCACTTTATTGATTGGAGAGGTGAACGCACTGTTCATATCCTTGACTGATTTACGAGCAACAAACCATTGTTGTATTGCCCAAACAATGACCAATTCTGGCGTAAAGAGGGAATCCATAGCGAGCCACGCTCGGAAGAAACCAATTACGACTTTCCCGTGCTCTGAACCCGGCATATTTGGATGACCGGCGGTCCAAGTGCATAAAGAAATGGTCACCAGACAACTCCAGACGATATCCCAGACTGTTCTGTAAGTTCGAGCGGCGCAGGCGTCCGATGTAGGTCGATCGATAGCTGCGATGGATGGTGCTTGGGCACCATCCCTGGATAGAATGTCAAGAAAAATATGTCCAAGTAGAAGGGACATTACCGCTTTACAATGACTGTCCCATTTTTATGATTTCTAATATAGAAGAAACAATCCACCCAGACTTGAACATGTTCTTGGGATAAGTTCCCACTCTTGTGGGTCCAAGTGTGTCCATGTACACAGGGTCCGGGTCCTCCTTGTTCGATACCCGTAACTGGTTGCCTTAGTAACTGCTTGTTCTCCTGCAACTTGCAAGTGATGTCAACAAACCGTGATTACAGTCGCGGACAGACAAAGTCAACAAATTAAATATCTCAGGAACAACAAACTTTTTGGACAAACAAGACTTCAGGTTCGGATTCGGCTCGTTGGGATACGTCAGAAAACCATGCTGTTCAACATATGTTTATTCAAAGTGCACAAAAAATAAAATGTCGCGACATTGGATGACTTACCATAGCCCGGGCCGCGGGCGCCGTAACTTGATTTTCTATTATTCCGCGGACTTTCAAAATCAGGGAAGACGAGTTTTTAGATTTAGAAAACCATAAGGACGAGGTTGTTTCAAATTTCACAATGGAGTTCCTAATTAGCCATCACTACGTCCCACAGTGATCATTGCGCAGATTACCAGTCATCCTACACCACACAACAAAATTTCCAACTAAGACATGAGAACGGCAACTTTTACCCATGCTGAGGCGGTCGCTGAGCTCAACAAAGGGCATGGTGGCATCATCCCTTAGGTATAGCCTTCATTCTTATTATTGAGAGGGGTTGAGTTGGGCTGGCTACAGTCATTGCTCTACCTGCTGGGATAGCAACAGAATTTCTTATACAAATCATCTTTCTTGACTAAGATTCAGAAAGCCCTGGTTTCTGGCTAACGCATTACATACACATGCCCACCACCTGACTTTTCATTTTTACTGAAGGTCATCAATTTTCGATTATCATCCATACAGACGATGACTGAAGTAACATATCATCAACAGCGTAAAAAGTCCAAAGTGTCGTACATGTCACGATCGTGGGTATCAAAGTAAAGGTCCAACGTTTAATGCTTGAAAAAAGTACAGTGAAATATATGTATGCAAAGTTCCTGAAAGCTATAACGACTGCAAGAAAACCCACCGAGAAAAAATTCACAAAGGAAGAGATGAAGACAATCCATTAGACAGTCCGTAGTCCTGACGATTAAAACGTTGCCCGTTTAACAATGCCATGTTGACTGGAGATACCATGTTAGAATGAGAAATTTACTTCCAAAGTGCAAACGTACATCAGGAACACCAGGTGCTCCAACATTCTGATATGCCGGCAAACCCAAGCATTGGGCGACGGTGACAAGTCGATATCCTGCCTGTTTCAGCCTTTGTATGGCATACGGAACGACTTGATGTCTGGTGTGGTTGGTTGAAGATCGCTATCAGAAGAAAAACGAGAGCATGAACGAAGCAAAAAACTGACGCGGTCGTCTCTATGGACAAGCAGGACAGTCAATGGAGAGTGGGAACGCAAGGGAAAACTACGAACCATAGACTTCATGATTGAGGGCCAGGATAGTGCTAGGGTGAGCAGCAATAACGTTGTCGTACAATTGCTTGCTCTGGGCAACCGACGCGCCAAGGGAATCCTGAGAGCTGCACAAAGTTCATCAAAAGCTGGTTACTTGGAGATGAGTGAAAACACATGCTCAAAATCCCATGTGACTAGCTTTTGTCCGCGAACATAAGACGCTTGACGAACGAGGTTGTTGTAATTTCCGTACGCTTGGGGGAAATAAATGAGAAGTAATAATGCGAGCATATAAACGCACGGGGACGCATAAACGCTGGGGTTACGCCTACAATCCTTTTCAAAGCCTCTAGAAACACCATCAATAGTCAGGAACGCGAGAATGCGATCTTCGTCTCACGTTCGACACGCCACATCTCATCATGAACTATAATTCAAAAGTTAGGGGCTGCGTGTGGATCAGAATGTGGAGCGACTGCCACGCACTTTGATCCCACGACAGCGTAGTCAGATCCTTGTGATACCAGGTATGCGACGCAACTTGGTGACCTTTGCTGTACGCGTATTTGACACGTTTCATTTGGTCTGCATCATAAATGCAACCATCTGAAAGATATCAGTGTCGGAATGAAAAGAACTTGAATGCACTATACAGTTGTTCCCGTCTGCACGGTCACATCCGAACTTCATCAACATTGGTTCTACGCAGGATGCATCGTTGACGTACTAAAGAAAAATGTCCCTGTCGAATTTGCAGCTACAAGAGCCTTGCTGATATCGTATCTAAGGTCAAGCTATGAGCAAAGATGCTGGCAGCACAAAGATAGGTTGAAGTACATATAATACCAAGGTCCATCATCCTAATTTAGGAAGTAAGTGCCGAACGGACAACATAGAGAGAGATTAAACATACAAAGGTTAATGCAACAGTATTGGGCGTAGTACATTTCGTGATAACTTGAGCCAGCGACTGCCTTTTCTCCGTAGGACTGGCAGAACCGAGGACAGCGAGGCACGTCGCAAAGACAGCAGCAACTAGCTTCATGGAGGGAAGAACAAAAAACCGACTATCCACGCAGAGATCCTGACGAAGATGTGTTTCCAGCCTTGACCTAGGCCACTTATATAGCATTGGGTTGCTCAGCTTCCAGTTCCGGACGTTCGGCGATCTGAGAACGCTTCGTGAAAGAATGGATCACAAGAAAAGGGCCCGGAAGCAAACGCATGGTCGAAAATACTGAAAGTGCATGAAGGACGCCAGGAATGGATCGAGGGTTGACTTTACGGATCTTGAATGGAGATTTCAAGTCACAAGGATTGTCAAATGGCCCAGACGTCCCTGGCCGGCCCAGATCATACACCAGGGTCCAGGACTCACTACTCGGCAGAATTGAACAGGTACGGGGCGCCCATTTAGCGCATTTTGGCTCGTATCTGACTCTGTCTTTGCATAAAGCGAATCTACAGAGTGTGGACAGAGTAAAGGAACGTTACGACCCGTAACAATGTCGATTTCAGAGGAGTTGATAAGGCGTTGGGTGTCACAGCTGAGGATACTGTACCAGTAAGTTGATTTGGTCTTATGATCTGGGCACTCCTGAGTCATCAGTGTCATCCATCAATAATCAGGTACATAAGTTCGGCGATAAGTAACCAATTTACGGCAGTACTAAATCAAACGAGATCAGATGGTGATACGTACTTATATATAGGCCAGCGGCTTCGCCCACCAGAATCGCCGTTGTGACACATGTCCGCTGTCACCAGGTCTTGAAGTGGAAGCAGCAGTGTGATAACTTTGCATGCATTACTTACTTCACCAAACACTCACTATTGTTGGCAGTTGAGGGTCACAATGAGATAAAAGCGCAGCGCAGCGTGCACACAAGTGTCCCGGTGCTCAACCCAAGCACAACTGTTGCGAATGATGCCCAGCACACCCACGCAGGTGAAAACCGAAAGTGAGACCATCCCGATTGTCAAGTTCTAGAATAAGATACCCAGCACAAGGTTGTTGACAACTCTCAATTAAACGGGATCCCATAACAGATCGTTCAAAGGGACATCCAACTGTCTAGCCAATGCCAGCGTGGCATCGTATGAGATTCCGCATTTGAACATAGGAGGCCCGTCTATTCTATCCACAGGCGAAGTCCTGTGGAGCAGACGCATGGATGTAAGCTCCATGATCTACCCGGCAATGCAATCAGGTGAAATGTTTGACAAGCATGCTTCGAGATTACATACCGAAGACGGAATTCCGATTCGACTGGTTTCCATGTCGGTGTACTCTCCAGGGATCGTATATTCCGCAGGCATAGGCAACCGCACCTCGGTATCATTTTCCTCCAACAATGCGCCGAGGATGGCTATCAGTCTGTCTAGCGGAAAGGGGACAGGCCCGACTAGGCGCTGGGGAATCTAGGAACAGTTTGTCTCGATGGAAGTAATGCTGGGCGCCCCTGCTTACCTTCGCTGGCCCACCCTTAGCCGCCTTCGAATTCTTGACTCTTCGCTTCCGTTTCTTCTCGTCCAATCCCCGGCCAAACATCCGGATATCTGACTTGGCAGGATTTGTGGAAGCCAGGAATGCAGCGACCAAGGTAAATTTAGACATTCGGGGTAGGAGCTCCATCCCGCCCTGTTCGTCCCGTTTCGATTTCTGATTTCCCTCCTTCCTCAGTTGCGCGGGAGTTTTTGCTAGGATGTCTGATTCGGGCGCATTTTCTACCGCCCAATCGGCTGCATTAGTCAGTCGAGGGTAGAGTGTCTCCAACGCGGTGCTCAGAGATGGAGTGAATAAGCGAATGAGTCGCATGCGTACGTCCTCTGTGGGGGCTCTCAGCTGGAAGTCCTGATGTTCTTCAGGGATAGCATCGACATCATCCATTTCGTCGCCGAAAAGCTCATCGCGTCGATGCTTCGGTTGATTCTGGCGCCGATAATCGTCTAAGACTGGTTGCACGAAACCTGGCCACCTGGCAGCGGCGATGTACTCGAGCTCTTGCAGGTCGTGCGTAAACGGAAAGCAAACGTCGCATAGCGTTGATATATAATGCGAAAAGAGTCCCTTCAGGGATGGGTGGTAAAGGCCTGCTTTGAAACATGTCGTTGACAGCGGATACTTCGATATTATACGCTGGGCGATAGCTTTGATACTTAGTAATCAATATCGAAAGTAACGCAGCCGGGGTTGGCGACAAACTTTCTTTAGTCAGAGGAGGTATGTCGATGAAATAGGGGTCAGGCGATGCACCGAGGGAAGGTCGTATATCCTCCCATCGAACCTCGGAAATGAAAATGACGGCTAAATCCAATCGAGTCTGCAGCAGTGATTAGTGGCGCGCTTGTGTAAACATGAAGGGCATATCACAGACTAGTTCAGCCAACCGGGCTAGTGGCACGATAAGATCAGGGAGCGTTTCTTTCAGCCTCTCTGCACGCTCGACCACAATCACCAGCCTGACATCTGCACCACCTTTGCCTATGCCCGAGCGTTCGCCTGTGTCATCCAATAGTTGAGCATGTAATGCACATAAGCCGTGTACAAATCCATCAAAGTTCTCGTTCCAGCGCTTCCCGTCCTCCGTGTTCCAATTAGCACATCCATGATCCCAGCTAGCGTTCCACCTGGATAGTGTGTTCAAAACAGAATCATAAAATAGCCTTGCGGAGAAACACGACACCGCATCCACTTTCGCGTGTCGAATGTCGGGCCGAGACCCAGGGGCGGCATCCAAAAGGGTTTCAAGCATGTAGTCCACAACTGAGGCGGTCGGTCTTGGAGATATTGGATCGTTGATATATATGAAAGCAGGAGGGTGCAGAGATACAAGAGCGGACAATACGTCGACAACCTGCTCGTAGCCTACGTAGAGGGGGTTCCTTGCTTCCTCCATGAGAGTTATAGCCAGAATATGGTCACAATGGCGCCCTTGGAGGGGGCATTGCGCGTTGCGCGAAAGACCTTTGTTTGGCTTCAGCCAGAAAAGTAAACGACCTCGTTCGAGGGTCACTCTTCCGCATGCCGGGTCGATGCTCATTCTACCGGGAGGCTCCAGAGGCACTTACACCAATATATATAATTCCCTTACTCTCTGTACAACGCCATCTTACCCGCGATGACGGTTCCAACTATAAAACTCAATGACGGCAACATGATCCCAGTGCTTGGGCTGGGTAAGTCCCCCCTCGCGT
This sequence comes from Tricholoma terreum, assembly GCA_003316345.1. NCBI lineage: Eukaryota > Fungi > Basidiomycota > Agaricomycetes > Agaricales > Tricholomataceae > Tricholoma > Tricholoma terreum. The sequence continues at coordinate 11,030 of QFEU01012416.1, forward strand.
GGTAGATTAATTCTATCACAAGCCGGTATCGCCCAGGTACTTGGCAACCAAAGGCCACAGCCGAGGAGGTCACTTCCGTCATCACATACGCGCTCAAAGAAGCGGGATACAGACATCTCGACTGCGCTTGGTATGACAATCTGTTTGTCGTCCGTCGCAGCTGGTATACGCGCGTCAGGCGTTCCTAGGTCTGAAATCTTTGTATGTAATAATA
>QFEU01012422.1:0-21302 GCA_003316345.1 Tricholoma terreum
CCGGCTCGTCCACCGTCGTGCAACGCTTGCTGGGGATGTACTTGTTGGATGATACGGATTTGGGGTAGGACATGTGTGGTGGCGAGTTTGGTCATGAAAGGCTACGGTATCATGCGCACCATGTTCTTAGATTGAGATGGGCTCGACCACCCTCATGTGGAACCCATAGTACACGGTCCTCCGCCAAGGCAGGCTTCAAAGAGATGGTCTTTGAACTATTACCGATGTGGTAGATGGGGTCGAAGGAGTGGCAGAAGAGAGAGGGATGTAATCGCGAGGTCCTCGGTCTGTCATGTGTAGTCCCATTGTGCGGGGTGTTGCATATTGACGATGAGGAATTCATTCTTGGTACATTTGAAGTGGGTGACCCTATACAGGAGAGGAAACAATGTCTAGAAGAGCAGAGTCTCTCCAGCCCCGACGCCGAAAATACGATTGATAGTAGGGAAAAAGATCGGATGGAATCAAACGGTGGAGAAGAGGACATAACTACTTCTGCGAGAGCAAGGAAGTGAAGACGCACCCTTGAGTTGTATTATGAGTAAATCATCATCTTATAGAAGTGACTACATTCCTATCAAATGCACGTCCTCCGAATCTGATTTCCATTGTCAACATCCCAATCTGGTTAGCACAGGGGACACGGATTGGTTCCGAGACTACTTATAAGTAAGAATGACATCTCCATTATTCCGAAAGAGGTATAGTACTTGTGCCATGGTACGACATATGTATTTACTGCAACTGGCAATGTTCAGAATGGCGAGCCAGGCAAGCGCAGTACTTAAGAAGTGCCTCATGATTTGATTCAATGCACTCCACAGATACTTATCGTTCTTATCCATGCCATCCGCGGATAGGGATGTAGGGAATAGTTCGCCGGCATCATCGGACTTGCTCAGCTGCTCAGGCCTAAAGAAACCATGGGGAATCCGATATAAGTAAGATGCTGGACAGCCCTTTTCCCACTCTTCAGCCAAATGCCAGATACCGAGGCAACCTGCTTTAGTGGTTTCTTCAAACACAAGTTTACACCCCGACGACATTCAGGGACGCCCTTGACACGTAGTCGCGAAGATGGATCCTCCAGAAGTAAGGGCGATGTAAAGGCCCCCCTGGATGGCGATGGAGGCGAGGTGCATCTCAACTTATCTCCTAAATTAATTGCACGCTGATACTGCCTTGCAGCCGTTGGAGAAATACCGCTTCTTGAATCCATCCTGCAATTTCACGTATGGATCGGTATCAGAGCGGTGGCTAAGTTCGAACACCCTTCCAGCGTATTCCCAGCTGGATCCACAAGTTCCCAAGCCTGCATTTCTCAGGACGATCGAGGGGAAGCTGGATGAACTCAATCCTGAACTTCGTGAGCTCAGCCTGCAAATACATGGTTTGTCATTCGTTTTCGAGTGCTACTTTCTGAACACGATTTTGGTCTTCTATAGCTCATCCCGAGCTCATGTGGAAGGAGAAGTGCGGAAATCAGTTTTGACTCGCTCGATCGTGGACTGACGTGAAATATCTAGGTTTGCACATGACATACTCACAGATTTCATGTTGGAACACGGGTTCAAAGTCACTAAGCATTACCTGGGACTCGATACAGCTTGGCGCGCTGAATTTAGCCATGGCAGTGGCGGAAGAGTGCTCGGGATCAATTCCGAGATGGACGCACTCCCTGGCATGGGTCATGCTTGTGGTCATAACTTGATTGCCATTAGCGGTGTTGGAGTTGCTATCGCTGTCAAGGCCGCCATGATGGCACATAAAGTTCCTGGCAAGGTAGTGCTTCTCGGCACCCCTGGTATTTTGTCTGACACATGGTATAAGGGTCGTGTTGGCTAACCACAGTTGTGTAGCTGAGGAGGGCGGAGGCGGAAAGCAGATTCTTCTCGACCGCGGCGGCTACCAAGCCATGGATGCCTGTATTATGTACTTCTCTCATTACTGGCACAAGGGGAATTACTTATGTGGTGGATCAATGCAGGTGTCATCCAGGGGTGGGTCCACCGCATTTCGCGAGCACTGGGAGCACAAATGCTATGCAACCGATAGAGGTTGAATTCTTTGGGCAAACGTATGGTCTCTATGCAATGTATAATTTAGCTTGACCTTTCTATTCAGGGCCCACGCAGGGGCTGCGCCATGGTTTGTCATTTATATTCGAATCCCATTAGCCGGATTGTAGCCGTTCGAATGGCAGGGAAGGAACCAATGCTCTTGACGCAGCCTTCCTGGCATACTCCAATATCTCTGTGCTTCGACAACAAATGAAACCGGATCTTCGCGTTCACGGAGTGGTGGAAGGAAAAGAATGGGTTCCCAATGGTTTGTTCCTGTTTGAGATCTTGTTCGTCCTGTGTTTGACCACCCGGACACCTGTCAGTTATCCCGGACTATGCGAAGATGCGATACATTGCTCGCGCGGCTACTAATACTGATCTGGTTGAGTTCGTTGAGCGTCTCAAGAGGTGCTTTGAGTAAGTTCTTGTACGTTAATGAGGGCCTTGTTAATTGACATGAGGGTTTAGGGCTGCAGCTCTTGCCACGGGTTGCAAGATTAACCTGACATTCGGGGTCAGATATTACGACTTGCGTCAGAATCCGGTGTTAGGTGTGGTGGCTTATTGGTGCCTTGCGTCAATCGATGTGCCCTGACTGTCTCATAGCGAAAGAATTTGCTGATATCGTCGGAACTCAGTACGGTGTACTGACGAATAAGGCTTCCACAACTGCTTCCACTGATTTTGTGCGTGTTCACTTTGGAGGTTGCAGTTGCTCTGAAAAGCTACTGACCTTGTCCTGAAGGGCAACGTCTCTTATAGTGAATAGATCCCCTTTGCATCCCTGGTTCCTGATAACTCACATTCTTGCACAGAGCTACCTTCCCTTCATCCTTCTTTTGGTTAGCCTTCATTTGTACTGGGCCAGCTCATTGTTGACTTCTTCATTACAGCTATTCCAACCGAACCTTGCGGTGGCAATCACACCATTGCCTATGCGAGAGCGGCTGCGACTCAGGAAGCTCATGACGCCACTATAATCACGACAAAGGGTTTGGCCGCAACTGGCTTTCGTGTCTTGCATGACACAATATTTTTCCAGGAGGTGAGAGCCTAAGGTTATTCTGCAGGCCATTTTTCACTGATGCCTTTCCAGGTGAAAGGAACGTTTGATAAACACAGGACATGATTCTAGAATTCTAGGTCATACATAGGCTGATGAATATCAGAGGTACATTGACAGAATTAATGGAATTAAGTGAAAAAAAGGAACATTACAACCAACCTCAGGATAATGTCTTTCGGGCTGGCAGAAGTGTGCCAATCCATTTAAGCTGCATAATGTCGCAGGATCTGATTTTGTTGAGCTCTGAGCGGGCAGTCGATACTCAGGACCGAAAGCAGCCATTAAACAGAGGAACGTAGGTATACATATCCAATCCAGAAGCGCTGGCTCAGTCGCACGCCTGGAAGACCATCCAGGATATATTGATTGATTGATCGGATGGGTAGTAGCGAGTGTCCATCTTGGTACGGTGCTCGTAGTGCAGCATTCCCAATGCGGAGGCGAGTCACATCCGCCTCATGCCAGTAAGGGGTCCCTCGAACCCTTGGATATTCATCAGAAAAAGACTACATCAAAACTGTACTACAAATCACCTGGGGAAACCCCTAGCTAACCTCCCAAACATAACGGGTCTCCTTCGACAATTCCTCTGTGAGTTGCTCAGCCTTTTTGGCATGTTCTCCAGGGTTGCGCATCTCTAGAAGAATGTCTAAAAGGAGCATAGCTGGGATCGGAACCCACTCCAGTAAACGCTACAGCAAATCCTTTCCATGGACAAACACAGAGAGACAGAGTTTGGCGACCGAATGGGGGTTGATGATAGGCGTTTCGGTATGATAGATCGTCCTTTCGGCAAGCTTTGCGGCATCGTCGGAAGTAAAGTTTACCTTTTGGTTCTGAACAGCGTAGTGTTGTGCGGCTTTAGCTACAACGTCTGCGAACAACATAAGCATGTGATGAGCATTCCGGTTGGAAATGGCTTACCTTCCTTGGACAGTCAGATATCACCGAAACCGATCATAATGGGTAGCCAAGCGAAGAGACAACTCCACAGATCATGGTGCTGTCCACGCCGCCAGATAGATAGGCGCACATTTCACGGTCCGCCACCAGTCGCCCCTTTAAGGCAGCAATCAAGAGCAGGCGTAATTGCGCTTTTCGCCTCTTCGTACGTGATTGATGTGTTTGGTGCATGGCGAAGCGGTATGACAGACCAATATGTGCCATACTGCAAATGTTAGCTCAGAGGTAATGGATCTGACTTGCCATATGCCAGCTACCTTGGGGCGCTCCCACTGAGGATGGAAGAGATCCACTATTAAGTTCTTCCCCAGAATCACAGCGAAAACCCCCTGTAAAATTGTGATTCGTTTTCTTTTTGGGGATAATATCTTTTAAAACATACCTCTGCAAAGGTAACATGGTCAGGAGACGCGGGAAAGACAGAAAACAAATCCAGCCACTCCATCGTAGAAGGTGAGATGGAATCTCAGGGGCACGCAGAACACGTTCGCTTACCAAAGCTTAAATTGCGCACCACACCATCCACGCTCAGCATTGCTTTGGTTTCCCTCGCGAAAACTAATCTTGATGAGTCGTGGTACCAAAAGAGGCTTGACTCCAAACCGATCCCGTGCTACGACGAGTTCGTGGCACACGGCGTCCCAGATGACGAAGGCAAACTCGCCATCTAGATGAGAGAAGGATTCTGGAGTCGGCCCGTGAAGCAGGGAAACCGCGAGTACGACAGCTGTATCTGTTGACTCGGTGCACTATTCCTTGCTCCTCCTTCAAACTACAGTTTGATTCAAGACGGTAGTTGCTGCTCGGATCGACTAGTGATCGAGGGCCCAAACCCGACCGTTCGATCGCTCAACAGCGCATACCCGGACTCATCGGGTCCCCGGTGTTGCATAAGTGAGCGGGTGCATCTGATTGCGCACATCGGCAGCTTGATTGGTCGAGCTCCCGAGTCGATGGGGAGGGGACAACGGCCCAGGGGTTATGCATAAAACAAAATACACCATATGTGACAACAATATTGAGTATGTCTGCACAGCAAGCATATATCATGGCATAGAGCTAATACATATATCCTTATGCACAAGAAGACTGATCAATGGAGGCTATAGAACAATGTTGATGGTCCTAGTGGGACAAGCATATAGCAAGCATGAGATTAAGATGAACACAGTCATTGTTGTTCACAACGTTCAACTAGTCAGGACTTGTAGCACGCTGGCTTGACATCACATGATCGCTCCTTACATAACCTGAGCTATTTTCGGCTCTAGTGCACTGCACTATTGCATCGGCCACCAACTCTGCCGGAACCCATGGCGTCCGCCGTTCAGATATCACAAACGGACCAGATATTCCAAGGCCTCAGGAACAAGAATGCTGAAACGCGATTGCAAGCTGCGAAAGAATTGCGACGCTATGTAACTCACTCATCCATCTTGAATTGACGTGTGCATCCTTACGTTCTTGTTCAGCTTTCGACAGCTGTAGCTGAGATGTCGTCGGATGCTGCAGCGAAACTATGGGACGATAATATCAACAGACGGTTGTTCGAGTTGACTCACAGTCAGAATCCAGCTGAAGCTTATGGTGGCTTGGTGGCTATCGGTATGAGTCTTGTGCCATGAATTACGAACATTATTGACTGGAAGCAGACTATCTTTTGGATATTGAGGGAGAAGAGAACATTGATGCAAAGAGAAATCTCTTTCGCTTTTGGAATTACGTCAAACATCTCCTACCAAATCACGATGTGAATCTTATGGTTGCCGCATCTAAAACACTTGGAAAAATTGCCGAAATTGGAGGCGCTGCGTTTGGGGAGCGATTTATGGACAAAGAAGTCCCTGCTGCGATAGAGCTGATGCAGCCCGATAAACCAGAGGCCCCTCGATACGCTGGCGTACTCATTCTGAAGGAGCTCGCACGAAATAGTCCAACGTACTTCCACTCTCATATCACCGTCGTCTTTGACAACATTCTCGTTCCTTTGAGAGATCCGCGCGTGATAGTGCGAGAGGGGGCGGCGGAGCTTCTAGCAGCCTGTTTGGAGATCGTCACGCAGAGAGAACGTCATGGACGCAGTCCTCATCTATTCAAGATACTACAGGATGCACAGATGGGTTTGAAGCAATCCAACCCCGACATCATTCATGGATCTTTACTAACATATCTGGAATTGCTGCTTCACGCTGGAATGGTATGTGTAATCCCCTATTCCTGGTGATATGGCACTCATGATGGTTTTCCCAGTTCTTGAAAGAAATGTTCCTGGACACAGCTGACCAGGTACTCCGATTTAAGTCTCATCGAGACCATACCGTCCGCAAGATGGTCATTACGATGATCCCCTCACTCGCCGCATATGACACCCAGACATTTACGGAACACTTTCTACATAAGGCCATGGCACATTTGCTAACGCAACTTGACAAGCCCAATGAACGTGACATTGGTCTGTGATTGGGAATTCGTATCTTTATAAGTAACTGATCTCTTTTACAGCATTTGTTGCGATCGGGCATACCGCCACTGCAGTTGGAAGTGATATGAAGCCTTTCCTAGACTCTATCATGATGAGTATTAAGCAGGGACTTCAAGGGCGAGGGTAAATTGCTGGCTATTACAACATTGTAAAATCATTCATTGGATTTCGCTAGGCGGAAGAACGCTCCTTCGGAAGAGCCCATATTCCAATGCGTTGGAATGCTTGCTGCAGCAGTAGGCCCGAATCTCACCAAGCTATTGCATGACCAGCTGGACCTCATGCTAGCCTGCGGTCTGAGTGAGCCACTACGACACGCGCTGGTGGCTATTGCTCGATATATTCCCCCATTGCTGAAGACCATTCAAGGTAAGGAATGTTCCCATTTTCTGGCTTTTCTCATACTATCTAGACCGCCTTCTTGACTTGCTGTCGTACATCTTGAGTGGTCAACCATATAAGCCACTCGGCGCTCCTCCTTCCCTAGGTCGTCCTGATGTGGCTACAATGACAAGGGACATGAGTGCCAGCCAGGTAGGTATGCTGCGAACATCGAAAGTTGGTTTTTGACTAGCGCTTCTCATAGGTTACAGCGGATGGCAAGGATCATAGACTCATCACGTTAGCACTATCGACTTTGGGATCCTTTGACTTCAGCGGTGAGGTGATTCCCCGAAGCACTAAAGTACCCCCCATCTAAATAAATTCTCAGGACATGTCCTGAACGAATTTGTGCGTAGTTGCGCTCTTCCGTATCTTGAAGATGATGATACGGACATCCGCCGTGAGGCGGCTCTAACTTGTTGCCGTCTATTCGTCCGAGATCCCATTTGCTACCAAGCCAGCAGTCATGCAATTGAGATCATCAGTGACGTCCTAGACAAGCTTTTGACGGTAGGCATAGCTGATCCCGGTAACCATGATCTATATAAATATATTGTGGAGTACTGACAGCCAAAATTAGATCCAAGTATCCGACACGCAGTTTTGTCTTCCCTTCACGAGCGATTTGACAAGCATCTGGCTCAGGCTGAAAACGTTCGCTCGTTGTTCATTGCACTCAACGATGAAAGTTTTCAGAATCGAGAAACTGCTGTTGGATTAATTGGGCGTTTGGCTAAACACAATCCCGCCTATGTAATGCCATCCCTCCGAAAGGCCCTGATTCAGTTGTTGACTGAGTTGGAGTATTCTACTGTATTGTGCGTTTCTTGCTATCGTATAGGGCTATCATTTTGAACTCATCATGCAGACGAAATCGAGAAGAGTGTACACGACTACTTACGCTCCTGGTCAGCGCAACACAGCGGCTGATTAAACCGTATGCCCTGCCCATGCTACGAGTACTCCTCCAAAAAGCCAACGATGTTAATCCTACCGTTGCTGCGAACGTTCTCATGTGTTTAGGGGAACTAGCCTGTGTTGGGGGGGAGGATGCGATGCCACATGTTCCCGAGCTCATGCAGGCCATCTTATCGCGGCTGTCGGACCCATCGCTCATCAAACGAGATGCTGCCCTGCACACTCTCGGTCAGGTTTGTTCAAGCACAGGTTACGTGATTGCACCTCTTGCGGATTACCCACAACTCCTACCTCTTCTCGGAAGGATCCTTAGAACAGAGAATAATCAACCCGTACGGCGAGAAGTTGTAAAAGTTCTGGGCATCCTTGGAGCGTTAGATCCGTATAGGCGCAAGGTAACTGTTGGGACTTTCAATGAGCCACTGCAAGCTGCTTAAACAATCGTATAACCATATAGGCCCGTCCAGAAGAGGAAGTAAACGAGGCCGCGATGGCTGCAGTGGATGAGGTTCCAGTTGCTCCGCATGTGTCGTCCGCGGGCTCGGATGACTACTTTCAGACTGTTGTCATAACTGCTCTCCTTGCGATACTTAAGGACCAGTCGCTCAACACGCATCATCCCACCGTCATTGAGGCGATCATGTCTATATTCAAGACACAAGGCCTCAAGTGTGTAACGTTTCTTCCACAGGTACGTCCTACTATTAGGTGTCAAGGATGACAAGATTGATTTGAGTTCCTAGATTATCCCTGCATTCGCTGCCGTTACGCGAGGTTCTACGGCTCGGCTCGGCTTCTACCTGGAGCAACTTGCTATCCTTGTTGGTATCGTCAAGCAACATATTAGGAACTTCATGCCAGAAGTCTTCAGTTTGGTGGCGGAACTCTGGGAAAACTCTACGCTTCAGCTTCCCATCGTTGCACTGATCGAGGCTCTGGGCAAAGCACTTGACTCTGAATTCAAGCCGTTCTTGCCTACTATCCTTCCTCTTATACTCAAGGTCTTCGATGGAGAATTAACAGACAAGAGAATGAACACTCAGATCAAGATTTTTGACGCATTTCTGACATTTGGAACTAACATCGAGGAATATCTTCACTTAGTGATTCCAATCATAGTTAAGTCGTATGAGCGGCAGGACGGTAACGGAATTACGACTACGCCATTACGAAAGAGGGCAATTCAGACAATAGATGGTCTATCCAGACGCGTCAACTTTTCCGACCATGCTTCTCGTATCATCCACCCACTAGTGAGAGTTCTGGAGAAGTCCAACAATGAGCTTCGGATGGCGGTGATGGACACATTGTGTTCTTTAGTCATCCAACTGGGGTCTGATTTTGCCATCTTCGTCTCAACGATCAACAAGGTCGGGTGATGATAAAACTGAATCCTTGAAATTACTAATTTCTTTGTCAGTGTCTTCTTCGTATTCGGATCGCCCATCCGAAATATGAAAACCTGATCTCCAAATTGCTCAATGGCGAACGCTTACCGCAAGAAGCTGGCGTTCTGGACCTTCTGTTAGTACATTACGCTCTTTATATGCCTACGCTAATACATATATTCCGCAAAGTCTGAGCGAAAGCGCCAAAGCACCAGAATTTTCAGCACCGGCGGAGGCCACCAAGATGATTGTGAATCAGCAACATCTCAAGCAAGCATGGGATACATCACAGGTCAGCACCAGAGAAGACTGGAACGAGTGGATGCATCGTCTTGGAGTGGAGTTCATGAAAGAGTCTCCGTCCCACGCCCTTCGTGCTTGTATGAGTCTCGTTGAAATACATCCGCCACTCGCCAAAGAGCTCTTCAACGCTGCCTTTTTATCGTGTTGGAGCGAACTTTATGATCAATATCAGGTTTGCTTATCACGCTTCATGTTGTAGTGCTCAATAAATATCCTTTACAGGAGGACCTGATTCGGTCGATCGAGACCGCCATCACGTCTACGGTTGCACCCTCCGAGTTGATACATCGACTATTGAATCTTGCCGAGTTTATGGAGCATGAGGAGAAGCCTTTGCCAATTGAGCACCGGACACTCGGAGAATACGCGATGAAGTACATGGCATATGCGAAGGCACTTCACTACAAAGAACTCGAATTCTTCTCCGATTCCTCAGCAGCCGTGATCGAGTCTCTCATTTCCGTCAACACGCGCCTCCAGCAGCATGATGCCGCTTGGGGCACACTGCTCACTGCCCGCGAGCAATATGATGTCCACAAACATGAGGAATGGTATGAAAGGCTAGGGCGATGGCAGGAGGCTTTGCAAGCTTACGAACGAAAGGCAGAACAGGATCCGGAAGACAAGGCTATGCAAGTTGGGCGTATGAAATGTTTACATGCGCTCGGTGAATGGGACCAACTGGCTGCGCAGGTGGAGGAGACTTGGCCTAATGCGACTCCCGAATTCCGGAGAGAAATAGCTCCCATGGCCACAGCGGCAGCTTGGTCACTCAATGAGTGGGATTCAATGGATGACTACATCGCCACCATGAAGGCAGACTCTCCGGATCGTGCATTTTATCGTGCCATTCTTTCGGTGCACCAGAACCAGTTTCCCAAAGCATTGGTTCACATTGCAAAAGCTCGTGACCTCTTAGATCCTGAGCTAAGCTCCTTCGTTGGTGAAGGGTATGGGCGCCTGTACAAGTTAGTCCTCCTTTACTTCAGCGGGTACATATCACAGATAATGCGTTTTCAGTGTTATGGTGCGGGCTCAGATGCTTTCCGAATTGGAAGAGATAATCGCTTTCAAGCAATATGCTGATCAGCCAGAGCGCCAACAAGCCCTGAGAAAAACCTGGATGAAACGGTATGTATGGTTGGTCAATGCTTCGTCAACGGCTATTTCAACGTCGTAAAACAGTCTGCAGGGAAGCCAACCAGATGTTGAAGTTTGGCAACGGATTCTTCAAGTCAGAACGTTGGTCCTCAACCCCGAGGACGATCCTATCATGTGGATTAAATTCGCCAATTTATGTCGTAAATCCGACCGCATGGCTCTCGCCGAAAAGACGATCAACTCACTGCTCTCACCCGAGCGGGTGCGTGATAATGGTATACAATCCTCAAATAACATTCTTATTTTCGTTCAGAACCGTTTACATGAGCAACACACGAAGGCTCCTCCTAATGTGGTTTACGCCCAGCTGAAATATATGTGGGCCAATGGTGCCAAGGAAGAAAGTCTCAATTTCCTTCGCCAGTTTTGTTCCAGCCTGTCAAGGGATCTTCAGGCAGAGGTAGGAGAATCACCGTCGCATTCCGGGGTTCCCAAGCACAAGTTATCGGAGCTGTCAAAGCTGCTTGCCCGTTGTTATTTCAAGATGGGTGAATGGCAGGTCGAACTTGCGGATGATTGGGGATCGGTGAGTAACTTTGGCTCGTTCTTCCATTTTACTATCTCTGATTTGATATATATCTTGTAGAGAAATGTGGAAGACATCTTGCATTCATATTTTCTCGCCACACACTTTGACTCCACTTGGTACAAAGCCTGGCATACGTGGGCGCTTGCTAACTTTGATGTTGTTGGGTATATGGAGACTCAGTCTCAGAATCGAATATTAGACGCACATAGGAAAGGTCTTGCTGCGCACGTTGTACAAGCGGTCGACGGTTGGTAAAATCCCTCGATCAACAGTGCTACTTCCTGACTGACCATCTACAGCCTTCTTCCGATCAATATCGCTGCGCAATGAAGAAGCTCTACAAGATACACTTCGTCTACTGACTCTCTGGTTCAAATACGGAGCTGAAGATGACGTTAGTCACGCAATGGATAACGGATTTACAACGGTCGAAGTTGATACATGGTTGGAAGTGATCCCTCAGGTATCTACGAATTCTTATCCTTTTCAATGACATTGATTATATGTATAGATTATTGCACGAATACAAACACCTCATGCCAATATTCGACGAAATATCAACAATCTCCTGGCTGAAGTCGGAAAACATCATCCACAAGCACTAATATACCCCCTTACTGTGGCTTCCAAGTCCTCCAGCGCCTCACGTCGTAATGCCGCTCTCACAATCATGGACAGAATGCGGGAGCATAGCCCTACGATTGTCTCACAGGTACGTATGTCATGTAAGCTTGTTGAAACAGCGGCAAACTCCTAGTATTTACAGGCGCAGGTTGTCAGTCGCGAACTCATTCGCGTTGCAATTTTATGGCACGAACTTTGGCATGAAGGCTTGGAGGAAGCTTCACGGCATTTCTTCACCGAGAAAAATCCAGAGGCGATGATTTCAGCCCTGGAACCTTTACATGACATGCTCGAAGCTGTGAGAAGTCTGGGCTGGTCAATGCTGGGTGCAAGTGCTGATGATAATATCAGGGTCCCACAACCGCTCGTGAAACGTCCTTTGCTCAAGTGTTCGGGAGAGAACTACATGAAGCTCGAGAAGCTTGTCGTCGATGGCGCATGTACGCTGATACAAGCGAATTGGACAAAGCTTGGGATATTTACTATGGCGTCTGTGAACCTCTTGTCTTGAATACTAGCCCGCTGAATTCAGATTTGACAGGTATTCAAAAAGGTGGAGAAACAGCTACCTCAGTTGACAACCCTAGATCTGCAATATGTATCTCCGAGCCTTCTGAAAGCCCGCAATCTGGATCTAGCTGTTCCAGGTGACTTTCAGCTCTTTCAATTTGTATAGCTCGGCTGACACTCAAAAAATAGGTACTTATCAAAGTGGACGACCCATCATCTCGATTGCGAGTTTTGCGACGAAACTCACAGTAATCGCGTCCAAACAACGACCACGTCGTCTTTCACTGAAGGGAAGCGATGGAAATGATTATCAATATATCCTCAAAGGTATGCAGTGATGGGATCTGCCGATTTGAGGGTCATTATCGTTTTATCTTGCAGGTCATGAAGATCTACGACAAGATGAAAGAGTTATGCAGCTTTTTAGTCTTGTCAACACCCTCCTTTCTGTGGATACAGATAGTTTTAAGCGCCGTCTACACATCCAGCGGTACCCTGTCATACCATTGGCTCCTAATGCGGGTCTCTTGGGCTGGGTTCGAGACAGTGACACATTGCACGTTCTCATCCGCGACTACCGTGACTCTAGGAAAGTCCTTCTCAACATCGAATATCGCTTAATGCTTCAGGTATGCACTCTGACTCTGACTTTAATGTAAACGATGTAACTCAATCACGGCGACTGCAGATGGCCCCGGACTACGAGAATCTGACGTTACTTCAGAAGGTAGAAGTCTTCGAATATGCATTGGAGAATACGACTGGTCAAGATCTATATCGAGTGCTTTGGCTGAAGAGTGCTAATTCAGAACATTGGCTGGAGCGCCGTGCTACTTACACCCGTTCACTTGCTGTGAACAGTATGGTTGGGCATATCCTCGGTCTAGGCGATCGTCACCCATCGAATCTACTCCTTGAGCGCAGCACTGGAAAAGTCGTACATATCGACTTCGGCGACTGCTTCGAAGTCGCCATGCATCGTGAGAAATTCCCTGAAAAGGTCCCATTTCGATTGACGAGGATGTTGACACATGCGATGGAGGTACGTATCAAGGCCTGACGCTCCACACTATCCTCACATTGCTTTTAGGTCAGTGGTATCGAAGGTAGTTTCAGGAAAACATGTGAAATTACCATGCAAGTTCTACGGGACAACAAAGAATCATTGATGGCAGTTTTGGAGGCTTTCGTCTATGATCCGTTGATCAACTGGAGGCTTATGCAGACAGAGGTTGAAGTGCGACGGGTTGAAGGTTTGGGTGTTCTCTAATCGTTACCAACTGAGAATCCTCACTTGTTGCCCGCAGATTCGGAGACAGACCCCGAGCGGGCTGCTGAGTTGGCAAAGGTGGCAGCTCATCCTCAGGCTCCCACACGAAAGTTGAAGGCAGATGAGAGTCATATCTTCAATGGCATGTTTTCTTAGCTCTGGCTCTCCCGATGTTAATGTCCTGTCACTCTCTTCAGAAGCCGAAGGACAGCCAGGCGCCCAGGAAGTTCGCAATGAACGTGCCCTCTTTGTGTATAACCGCGTTCAACATAAACTAACTGGTGAATCCATTGAGCCCGCTTTTCTACCTTGTGCCTCGAGCTCATCCTCTCTAGGTCGCGATTTCAATCCCGACATAGCGCTCAGTGTCGAGGTACAGGTTGACCGATTAATTGAACAGGCCACCTCATTCGAGAACCTCTGCCAATGCTTCTCTGGATGGTGTGCATTTTGGTAGGAAGACTGTACAAAGTGGTCTAGAGGACATATCTACTACGCCCCACGGCAGTTGTATCATTCCATATTTATTCTGAGGGTCTGTAGTTGGCCTGAATCTTCACTCGAAACTCCGGTTCTTTTCCTGGCTCATGCACTACTAGTAAGGGAATTATTTTACGTCTGCAAAACAAGCATTATATGACGTTGACTGTTGTATGACTTTGCCTTGTGTCACTAGCCTAGTCGATGGACGGTACCCTGACAAGTCCTCTTAAGACTCCTCGATGGCTTTCTGCTCCCAGCTTTCAATTGCTTTCAAGTTAACACAGTTGCATAAGCTTTCGTGACATACCATTGCACATGAACACTGTTCAGTGTTCTGATAATAAGTTGACGTCCCCATATACTTAGCCTAAGAGTTTGGCACGATTTCTAGCGATCGGAATCCGAATAGGTAGAGGTTCGCATTATAAAGCTTCTGTGATTAGATGGTAATACATAGCCTTGAGTGAACAAAATACAGAATAATCTGATATGACGGTGCGACAAGATCAAAGAATGCTAAAGGGGGGGTAGTGGTCTACGACACTGGGGACAAATGTTCTAAAAGAATGTGTAAGGATAAAATGGAGCGAGGAATAGCAAGCGCACCTTGATTGCAAGCCACTACAAGTTCAATACAAGGATGGGTCAGATACGATGAATAAAGCCGATCAATAAAAATAAAAGAGATACACACCCTTTCTAGGCACTCAGTATGCTGTTTGACAGAGCAAAGCCCAAATCAGCACTGACTTTGACTTCTGAGACAAAAGGGCAAGACCCACAAACAAATGATGGCAAGGCGCCAGACTATATATCTTCCTCGTGCCTGAACTCTCCATTCCTATATGCATAGCATTGAACAACCCTCCGGAAGTTCCCATACTCTTTCGTGTGCTTCCATTATTGGCCGTCGCACCGCGATCCAATTCACCCGAACTTTCCTTCTCAGGATGCGGTCGTCCTGGGGGTTCCAAGCGTATGGCGTCCATACAAATGGCGCAGTCTCCGAGTGATTGTTCCGGAGCTTCGGAGTCTGGTAGGGGAAGTGGGGGATGGTAGTCGTAGGCTTTGACAGCGGCATACTAGGAAGACAAGTCAGTAATGCCGAACTCAAACTAAAAGAACGAAACAACCTTCTTTGGGAGGAAGAAAGTAGGACCGAAGACCTCTTGTAGTAGAACAACACATGCTTGGAGACATACGAAAGCGGAAAGTGCGTATGACCATGCTGTGGCAAATTCACTTATTGAGGAAGTCAGAATGGAGTGATGCTCACATCGTGGTTCGACATCGAGAACATTTTTTGGACAGGCCAGAAAATCTATAGCAAGCTTCATGAACATCCCAAACGTCTCCTCGTATTAGGGGAAGACTCACAAAGAGCGAGATAAAGCCTGCAAATCGTAGTCCCAAGGACGTATTCCCCCGATAACCCGCTAGTTCTCCCTCTCTGTACGGACCTTACAATCTGTGGCGACCATATCAACGAATATGTGATAGTAACAAACACCATAGAGAGCATGGGAGACAAAATGACGCGGACGATGAATGTCAGGAAGATGAACAATGTCACCCCTGGTGTGTTGGACGGTGTCAGACGAAAGAATTGTAAAAAAATATGAGTCTTACATAACCTTGCCTGAGGATCCGTCCGAACATGCTGAATGAAAAATGATAAAAATGAGGGTGGAGCGGTGGGCGCAGGTGCCGAAGCATTAGGGGTGGGTAAGGTATCATTTGGTCGTGGCAGAGCGGCAGTTTGGTTTGCAGATGTTGGAATAGGAGTAAGAGGGTGACTGCCGCCGATATCAATGGGGAGTGTAGTAGTTGGCGGTGTGGGTGCTGATGTAGGTGTGGGTACCGGCGGAGGCAGCGAAGTCAGGTTCTCTGGCAGTTGGATCTGGTGTATCAACACAGAGAATTGCTACAACCACCAAGTGAGTAAGACACATTTCCACGGAAAGGGGATACGCACTGCTTCATAAACGAACAAGATACACGCCAAGAAAGCCGGGGCGATGAGAGAAAGTGAGGGTCTGCCCTCGGCAAGAATAGCAAACGTTATGTGGCCTGCAAAGGAGACGGAATCCACTGTAGCTTGCGCTAAGAAAGACCAGCGAGAGACACGAGCTAGGCCTGATGGAGTGCGACTACGTTCCATTTGGCGAGAGCAGAGGAGAAGAAGCAGAAGATAGGCGAGAGCAGCAAAGCCCGCATCTGTAGCACAATTAATTTGTGGCGACTAATAAGAGCTCTCAACGACTCACATGTGGTCACTTTTCGAAAGAAGGTCCGGGATCTAAGAAATTAACATTCAGGGTGCCTTACAGTAGGGATGCGAAAGACAACGCACCTCAGACCATCAGTTTTGGTAACCTGATACATAAGCCCACATTCCTTGCTAATTAACAGCCCAGTAAGGGATAATTTTGGAGCATTGACTGTCCATATTCCCGTCGGCCTCTGAGTCTCCTCCTCCAGTTCCTGCATGAGGGCTTCTGGCACGTCTACAGGGTGTAGCTGTGCATAGAAAGCGAAAGCACAAGTGGATTTGGGAGGATCATCTGAGGGTGGGCAAATTCACAGATTACCTATCGATCTTCTAAAGAGCTTACCATTCGGGTCCTGGTCGATTACTCCCGCATCGATGAGCTTTCTTAACTTGTTGATGCGTACAATGAGTTCAGGCTGTATGACATGTGCAGCTTCGTTCTTTGCTGAGTTCGGGACCAGAGACGGGAGGAGTCTGATATCTATATGCCGGCTTGGAGATGTGAGTAACCTCGTATTTGAAGCGGTTACTCGAGAAGACGGGCTCACCCAACAGGTTCCGCGAATCCATAGATAGACCCATTCGAGCGAAAGTGTATGCCTTCAAATTCTAATCGTAGATCTTCGGAGATGATGGAATCCGTAAGCTCGATCCTGCCCTACTCACCGTCACCCGATGAATTTTTCCTCCATGGGCAAGAAGAAGGACATACATGGACTAAAGCAATGCTCTCGGAGACCACAGAGCCATTCTCGTATCGAGGCAACTTTTCCACAACACTCAAGGCCACTTTGTCTGACACTGTCCAATTCCACGTGCCTATGCGCTCAATCACTTCGGTGTCGTTGGTCCCAGCCATGTAATTCTGTGCCACGCCACTCCATGGCGCAGTGTCGTTGTCCGCAAGGGATGACAGTGTGATGTTGTGGAATTCGGTAGTACCATGGACGAATCCAGTAATGTTTGAATAGTACGACGATGAACTTGGGTCGATCATACGCTCGTGAACACTGAAGTGTTCCAACAACGAAGGAAGACTGGGGTCTTGATCGGGCTAAATTGACGTTCATTTGATGCCGCACATTCAAGGGAATGTATACTCACAACCGTGAAATTCGAGGAAGTTCCATTCATCCACGCCGTATAATTTGACGATTGATACTCCAACGATCGTAAGGCATCTTGGTACTGATGTCGTGCGAGGAACTCATCACCATTGTGACTTGTTAGCATAAAGAGCATGAGACTAATGAAGAGGAAGGAAGGGATAGAGCTGCGTTGCCTGTGCCTGCCACCAGCCAACCCTGCTTCATCGTCGGTCGCGGGATCATCCATGGATGTCTGGCCGTTGTCGGTGACAGCGTAGAGCAAGCGTGACTTGCACAGCGGATCACGTGCACTGCACTACTAGACTCGATGTTCAACCAATCTGGTAGCCGACGTTGGACGCACTTCCACCCTGCACTACAGCTAGCTATACAGCGTTCTGCTCACAAGTGGACGTCAGTAAACTTTTACTCTTCTTACCATCGAGAGGACGCGCTTTTGACCCCAGATTGCTTACAGTTTCGACGACTTTGCCGAATGTTTTCCGTTATACGTGGAAGAAGACAAGAATGGGTCTTCAGCAACCTATAACAGCATCTCCGACTACATAGAGGCACAGAACTTTGTATGTGTGTTGCCCTCTTAGATAATAGTGCTGAAGACGATCAAGTCCGTTTAACGCATAGCGTGATCTCGACAAATTATTCAAGGACTATGCAGTTCAAGAAAACATCGACATTCTACATCGCGTGGTGATGGAAGCTAAAGAACGTAAAGCCAAGGGAGATATCAGCAAGGACGTGTGGCGGGAAGATTTGGAACCTCGAGCAGCGGTCTGTGCAAGGACTGTTCCGATTTTGGAGCAAGAGGCGAAAAGGCTACGAGACGTACTGGCAGCGGTGCGTAGTTATGGCAATATTTGTATTCCCTGCCTCATGATCTTCGCTCATGCTAGATGGAGAACGAGAATGAGCATCTCCAGACTCGGATAGAAGAGAACACAAGAGCTACAGAAGACGCGAATGGCGAGTCTCTTGAGCTTCTCGACAAGCTGGATGCAGTATGTATATCCTGTCCATTCACAGGTTACGTCCTCAATTCCCTTTTGATCAGGTTTACGAAGAATGGCAGAAACTTCCCACAGACGAGATTGGAGAGTGGACAGTTCAATCAGCAGAGTCTCTGAAACCCACATTGCGTTCATAACTGACTCGTATTGCCCTGTTAGATCTTTCAAGGATCTATATTTATTTAATTCTCCAACATCCCACGACCATATTGCTTGTGTGTACAACTCTTTATCGAACCTGCGCATTCCACATTAACCTGGGGTAAAAATGTGATCTATACGTGTAACTACTACTACTGCTACTACTACTATGTGCGTCGTGTGAGGTTCGCATGAAATGATAAAGTGCCTCTGACGATCTGCAACCCTGTTCACATACAGTTCCACCAACTAATATCCCTCTTCAAAATTCCGGTGACGTCAGGAGTTTTATCGACCATAGAAAATTCTGGATCTCTGAGAGAACCAGGTATGTATGTGGCATGTTAACCCCTTACCACGAAACATCTTTCTCCTTAAGTTCCTGGCCCGCATCCGTTTCAAACAGAGCATTGTACCCCGCAGGAGCAAAGAACGGTTGTTTAGTCCGTGCAAAGATACACGATGGCAGCATATCCTCGAACCCCTCGTACCGTATCGTCTTCTCGCGCAGCGTCTGCAGACCCACCAAACATTCACACAGTACGAACGTTGGATCGAGTGGTGGCGTCCTCCCTTCGATCGAGGACGCCATCTCTACCCGATCACCCCAGCAAGGAGCTGCAAACACAGTGCCAAAAGTCAGCCCACATAGGTTGAATGCAGGTATCTCATACGATGTATTTCTGTAATCCGCTTATTGCAGCGTCAATCGAACGTAGGAAAGGGGGAAGGGTCTACCGTGACATACCCTAACCAGTATAGCTGGCTCAGTGACACGCCTAGAAGACCATACACTTCTACGAGAGTGTATTTATCAATTGATCAAGTGGGGGGTACGTGTCCAGCTCGATATGACGCTCGTAGCCCATAATCGCCATACGAAGGCGAAGTACATCCCTGCATGCCAGTAAGGGGTTCCTTGGATGTTCGTCAGAACAACTATACCAAAAACTGCACACAACTCACCTGGGCAATAAGGGTCGCCCCCTTGGTCTCCTTCGACAAGTCCTCCAGGAGCTACCCAGCCTGTTTAGCACGCTCTCCCCACGATTACGCATCTCCAAAATAATGTCTAAGCGGAATAGAGAATAGCCAAGATGTAGTTCATTTGAGCCCTCCGTGAGTGCTACAATAGATGGTTTCTCATGGGCAAACTCGGAGGGACAGAATTTGGCGAGAATGAGGGTTGGCTAGATTGATTTCGGTGTGGTAGATGGCCTTCATTGCAGCATCTTCTGATGTAAAATTTACTGTCTCGTGCTGGAGCGAGTAATGTTGAGCAGTTTCAGCATCTGCGAGTGGTCTAAGCATGTAAGTTGAAATGCCGAGGTTGAAAAGCGACTTGCCTTCCTTAGACAGTCGATGGTCACCAAAACCGATCGTAAGGGAGGTCAACGGATGGCCGAGCGAAGAGACAATTCCGCAACGAATGGCGCTGTCCACGGCGCCAGATAGGTAGACGTACTTTTCACCGGCACGGTCTGCTACCAGTCGCCTCTTTACAGCAGCAGTCAAGAGCCGGCGTACCTCTCCCTTTGCCTCTTCATACCTGATTGATGCGTTTTGTGCACGAAGAAGCGATAGAGCAGACCAGTATAACTGGTAATATAATGTTGCCGTCGTCAGTTCAGAGTAGATGGATTCCAATGTGCCGTCTAACCTTTGGGGGGTCCCATTGAGCGCCGAGATCCATTGATAGCTACTTCCCAGGTTTAACGGCAAATCCGAGCCGTGAATCGAGTGTGATTATTTATTGATCCCCAAGACATACCTACGCAGAGGTGACATGATGCCGATGGGGAAAGAGGACCGAGATCGAATTCAACCATTCTGTAAAGCGAAATGGTTGAGTAAGGATGACTCTTAGCACACTGATTAAGCAGTACCACTACTAATTGAGCAGGTTATGTCCGGTGGTGGGGTCACCCTGACTCAGACATACAGCCTGCGCTTCATTCCTGAATTCGCTGAATTCGCCCCTGATTCCGCCACACGAATCATGTGCTTTGCATGCCATATCCTGCCAGAGGTGATTGTAAATTTCACCTTGAGGGAATAGAAGCCAGGTCTTGGATTGGGCCACTGATCGCCAGACAAGCAGCAGCAGCAGCAGCACCCACCCAGGCCAGTCACAGTAGGTGTGCCGCCTCCTAGGACAGGGTGGCAATTCAGCAGTCATTATAACTTCAAGGGGAGCATCATGATCGCAGCAGTGTTCAGAGTGCCAGTTGCTCTCCTCAACGATGGAGTTTCTTTGTGTCATGTACAGAACTAGGGATGTAGTAACACCCAACCCCATCCTGGATCTGGACATGTATGGGACAACGAAATACGAGGCAGAGGACGCCACTGGCCGAGAACCTAATCACTCAGCAAAGCTATTAGTGCAATACATGGTTGAAAGAAAACAGAAATCAACGTAGCCTCGAGAACCATGTAGTAATATTCCACTTGAGTCCTGCTAGTCCTTCTCTAGCAGCCAGTAGCTTAGTAGTCTTGGCTAACGGCTAATCCGAGTCCTCAAATAATATTTGCAAAAGAGCCCCTGTACTATCATTGGCATATATCATCAGTGAATCAAGAATTTTCTGCTAAGACTATGTATTGTGGTTGTATGGTATAAATAATA
>QFEU01012484.1:0-13674 GCA_003316345.1 Tricholoma terreum
GCATGGCTGGGTAGGCAAGATGACGGTGTTTCGGTGGACAGAGTACGGTTTTACGGTGGACAGAGACGGTTATACGGTGACAGACTACCAAAGATGCTCAAAAGCAGACGAAAAAGCCAGGAGTAGACACTAAAATCTCGAGAAAAAGCCGAAAAGCACGAGAGTCAACAAAAAAAGCAGCAGACAGCGTGTTAAAGTAAGAAGGACACTCTCATCACCAAGATGGAGTAGGCCCAGGTGCCTACTAGCTGTGGCCAGGCAACGCGATGGTATAGCAATGCTGCTGAGCTGCGTACATGTGACTACCTACTGACTACATGATCACGTGACTACCCTGGAGTGGTGCCTGCCACCACTCCAATAGTTTCTGAGGGCATATTGGTACGTACACCAGCAGAGCCCGATCTTTTGTCATTCAGGCCCATAGCTCGCCCAATGATGTCATATGGCCTGTAAGTTGCCATGAGCTCGCCACTTCCTAGCTGGCCCAAGATTAATATATAAGCATCTGGCACAAGAATCGTTAGCTCACCCGACATTGCCATGTGGGCCACCCTTTCTTATGTGGCCCACCACTTGCTATGCAACCCGACATTGACATACTGGCACGTGGCCCGGGGATTGTCCGTTCGCGGAACACTGCCATATGGTCTGATACTTGCCATGTGGCCCGAGAACTGTTAGGTAGCCCGGCGTTGCCCTGTGGCCCCTTATTGAGGTATTAGCATATGGCCCGAAGAATGTTAGCTCGCCCAACTCTATGATATGGTCCGATACTTGCCATGTGGCCCAAGAACTGTTAGCTCACCCGACGTTGCCATGTGGCCCGCCACTTGCCATGTGGTTCGACATTGACATATTAGCACATGGCCCGAGAATTGTTAGCTCGCCCGACATTGCCATGTGGCCCGCCACTTGCTATCTGGCCTGACATTGACATATGAGCATATGGCCTGAGCAGTGTTAGTTCGCCCGCCGTTAGCATCATATGTGGCCCCCTATTGACATATTACCATGTGGCCCAAGAATTGTTCGCTCGCCCGAAGTTGCCATCTGGCCTGCCACGTGTCATGTGGCCTGACAGTGACGCATTGACATCTGACCCAACAATGTGTAGCTTGAGCAACATTTACATAGTAGCACATGGCCCGAGAATTGTTAGCTTGCCCACCGTTGCCATGTGGCCCACCACTTGCCATGTGGTCCGACATTGACATATTAGCACATGGCCCAAGAATTGTTAGCTCACCTGACATTGCCATATGGCCGAACAATGTTTAGCTTGCCCGAAGTTGCCATCTGATCTGACACTTGCTATCTGGCCCAACATTGACGTTAACACATGGCCTGACACCTGTTATCTGGCCTGACAATTGAGCATGACTGACACCACCTAGGGGGGTGGTCCCATCCTATTAAATTGTAGCAATTTCTGAGCATGGGCCCACCCATTTACATTGTCTATATCTAGCACTATGGGCCCACATTGGCTGGCCTATCATACTGGTGCAAAATACATTATTGGCTGGTCCATGGTATATGGGTTAGAGTTACTATTATATGTGAACGAATGATAAGTAAGAGTTGAGCACAGATCCGTAGTTCTTCCAGGTACTGACATCAATCGCCTGTCCCAAAGCAATTGCTCGCTCTCGGATCAAGCATTCTCACGACCACGGTTCCCGATGAGGTTGCCGGGCACAAACATGTGATATGATCATTTTGGGTAGCCCCCAACTTGTTGAATTGTGGGGGTATGGAAGATGTTATACAGAGTTCAGGCACCATCTTCAATGCTTTACCAAACTCACGGCGTGAGATTGCGTCTGCCAACTTGTTTTCTTCTCCTGCAATGTGGAGTACTCGTACATCAGGAAATCTCCATGACATAGAGATACATTGATCATTATATATCTGGTAAATATTTGGAGGAACATCTATCATTATGATATACACCTGGATATAGGAAAGTATTGCAGGGTGACGAGGACAAGATTCAGCACTGATGCATTTGTGGTGATCTCAGACACGTAATATCATTCCAGAATGTATTCTAGGAGGCAAAACTTGGGGATCAGGAATGAGAACTACACTTATTCGGCCAGAAGTGTGACAACTTTTTGGCATTCTGGATAGTGATGCACTTGATGGCGCATAATGAAATCAACGGACCCCTTGCCTCAATGAGGATCAGTCGAGTTATGGGCTTAGAGGTACTCAGTTACAGTTGGTATCTTGATTGGGATCGGTGATAACTGATACTCCTGAGCATGATTGGGATCAAACTTGAAGGATTGAGGATCATCGTAGGAACTTCGAGTACTGCAGATACAATAGTTCCTTTGCATCCTTCCTCAATACGTGCTGGTTAACACAACATTGGTATGTAGGGTGGTGCTTGGAGGTAAGATACAGGGTGAAAGCACTTCTAAGAAAGGTGGAGCAGGGCTTCACCAGCTCAAAGATAAGATCTCTCTCTCGCAGTATACTGCAGGACAGGCTCATTGCGGCAGAATTGGATAGTTTTAGCAACCATGACAATTTCGGAGCCCGATTCCTTTCATTTGGGGCATAATGAATAGCGGATACAAATGTATATATGTCAGGATTTAGTCTCGTTCTAGCTCCTCCTCAGCACGCATCTGTCTGATCCGGTCCAACGGACTCCCTTCTACTGGGACTGGGATAGATTCTGGCGATGAGTGAGGAAATATTTTCCTGTACACTTGACTGGTCAGAGATAGCAGATTACTGCAGAACACCACAGACCTATTCCACCAATCGATGAGGTTGCGCACCTCCCATCCCTCTCGGATGTCATCAAGGACATCAAAGAGGCTGATGTAAAACACCTCTGAATCCGTTACCGTATCTGAACGCGAGAATGTGCTGGCAGATGATAAAGCAAAGCGAACCTGAGTGGTAGAATCATAGCCATCAGTGCCCGCACTGCTCAGAAGAATACATAACCCATGTACATGCCTGAGTCGCAATATAGGCGATGGATGCGGGGGTGGCAGAAGCCATTCCGTGGATATGGGCATTTCCAGATTTGGTTGCCTTGGTTTCGACAAAGTCGACGGAGCTGGGGGATGTGAAAACGTGCTTGTACGCCTACAGAATTTCAGTGGGTTTGTATGAGTAAATGTAGCACAAGTTTTAGCTGGGAACCGACCGAGACGAGCAACTCATTCCTTAAGAGGCCATCCCAAGGCTTTTCTGGGTTAAACTTGAGGTCGGCATACAAGAAAAGCGGCCACTGGTCCCCACGAACATGCATCTCGCCAGACCGAAGCTTGTCTTTGATCCTTGAGCATGAAAATCAGTTGTGCTCTTCAATAAACAATCATGAGTTACTCTTGGTCAGACCAGTCAATGCCTGCAGGGCACAGTAGGGCGCCGGTGTGCTCATGATGGAAGCCCCGGTCAAACTTTGTCTTGCGGCTCAATGGAGGAGTCAGGTGTTGGCCTGGTGGGGTTATCCAGTCAATGATTGCTGCCTTCATTCCTTTTGTGTCGTCAGCTCAGGAAGAATTGGCCCCTTTTTGAAGCTATAAAAGGCGCACGAGGAAAGCGTCAGGTGTTCATAAGTTAGTTAGTTCATCGTGGCACTGACCAGATCTGCAATCAGTTCAACCTCGTCATTTGAGGATGCTTCTAACAGTCTCTCTCGCAGTCCAATGCCAAGCTTGAGTAGTGAGTCGAACACCTTATCCTCGTGGCATTCCCTATGAGAAAAAGGATCATGGAGTGAAAGAATGAAGGATGTAAGATTTAAATTACTTGACACTTAGTAATTCTGGATCAATAGCCTCGCCCATACAAACAAGGCTGTTGGTGAGGAGCGACCTTACACTGCAAAATGCGAAGATAGCCCGTCCGAAGTGACACCCACGATGGACAAGGGGGGTCAGAGATGGTGCTGCGTATGGCGGCCGTTAGGTATCTGCCTGCCCTTTGGCGAGGTAACTCACAGTTGTTTCCTAGCACCTTGCTGAAGAGCATCCTCCCGCAATCGTGGGCCTAAGGTGACTGAGGAGTTATGAGAGTTAGGCATTCCCAAAGGAGGAAGCTGAAGCAATGGGTAGTCACAAGAGGAAAAGGATGTGAAGTCCTGCCGGATGATTTCAGTCCTGAAGTACTGTAGCGGCGTAGCCTAAAGGTGGAGACACAAATCTCACATGACTGTGGTGTGACCTCGCTGGCAGTAACTTGAAAAGGGAGGGGGTCAACTTGAAGGGAAGGATTTAATCATACGCACTTATTGATCCACTGTGGTAATATGTGTAGAGAAGACGACAGCTGCGCCAACTACAATGCCTTCGGATACGACCCGGATGGGCATATTGCCTATCTCAGCGCAGTCCTCTTTGGGCCCAACTGGGTTCCTCCATTCCCCCATCAGCAATTTGTTGGACGTCTTGAACCTCCCCGATACGGTCCCCCTGCATACTATCAGCGTGACTGTCTCCCAGATGGATTTGTTCCCAACCCACTTCCTGATTATTTCGGGTGCCACCCATCCTCGCCATACATTGACCCACCCTCTCCGTGGGACCCATCCTTGTTTGATGCAATTTGACAGGTGAAAAACTTTGGAGGCATAGGTGGGTACCTGGGTCTTCTTCTTGGACATTGGTTTACGTCCAAGATGGCCAGGAAAATCAGATGAAGATGACAAGGACTATGTAACCGATGATGATATCTGGACAGACAGTGATGGTTCAGAAGAAGATCAGGAGACCAACGGTGATGATGGCGCTGACTCGGATGCCACAGAAATCATTGTGGAGGAGTCAGACGATGAGAATATGCTGGAAATCAAGGTTAAGAAAGGCATGGCTGGCGAGGAGTAAGGAGGCATAATTGCACAGTTCCCTTTCAAGTTATTGATACGTTTGCAACCTCGGCATCTGGAATCTTGTTACTACAGACTGAGGCTAGGTTAAACTTGAGTCATGAGATGAAGCGCTATAACCCTAACCCTCGTTACTGCACCAACTTGAACTCCGACTAAGTCCGTCACCGTGACTTGTGCTGTAGACCGTGACTGAACTCTGCATCTCGCTCAGTGGACGTCAGTGCTGTGTAGACCGGGAGGTCTGGAGGAGATACAGGGTGCTGCCGAGGTATCGGTATGTCTGTTTATTATCAAGTACATTTTATTCAGAAAAAGGGCTGAGGGCTGGGAGCAGAAGTTTATCCGTGGCATTCAAGAGGACGAACAGGCTTTATGGATGGAAATGAAAATCACACTCGAAATCGCATCCGAGTCAAGAACCCGTATCAATACGGGTTCTTATCATGATACTATCCGATGCGTCGGTGCTTGGAGGAACACGTATGAAACATGCATGTGATGGGAACTTGAAGCGTCACGCGTTAAGCTGCAAAAAGTCACAATTCACGTACAGTCACATCCGACTCGGAGTCACAACCTCACCAACTCAACGTTTCAACCTCAACCACTATGGCATATTCAACGTGGTAAGTTTAGCTTTTTTGGCCTGCCGTTATTCCCTTTAAAAGACGCGTTGTGGATCCTTGTGGCACGGGAGTCTGAGCGCATCTGGTTGGGAATATGCATGGCAACCATACTACAACCTATACTAATAACTTCATCTACAGAGCCTGTTACAAATCTTATGAATTGTAGGGTGAGCCTTCCACCGCCTCCTGCTATTTTAAACTAACGCTATAACTCATGCCAGACACGCTCGGGAGTCGCATTC
Source organism: Tricholoma terreum (assembly GCA_003316345.1). Lineage (NCBI taxonomy): Eukaryota > Fungi > Basidiomycota > Agaricomycetes > Agaricales > Tricholomataceae > Tricholoma > Tricholoma terreum. The sequence continues at coordinate 5,733 of QFEU01012484.1, forward strand.
TCCTCTTGGGTAACCCCAGCCAACCCAACTTTTGACTTCAAAGGGCTCATGGACACCGCCGTCGCGGCAGAAGCTGATGAACCGCCCGTTGTTGATGATGGCATGGACTCCCCCGCCCTCCCCCCCGTCCTCCCCCCTATCTTCCCTGCCTTCCTCCCCGACCCTGCCTCTGCCGCGCAACCTCCCACCCTCACCCTCGGCCGCCAACCTCCATACTCGCGCACCCTCTACCAGCCAAGCGGTCCTTTCCAACCCGCAAGTGGGTGACATCTCCAAGGCCTCATTCAGAAAGAAGAATAGGTCACGCAAGAATCGGGCCAAGCGTTGGAAAGTGGAGGCACATGACCTAGGATATGCGCCGCACAGGGAACCTGTAAAAAGAGGCCTTCACAAACACGTTGCGCCCTCCAACCCCCTGAAAACCAGCCTTTCCATCGATGCGAGTAACATGGCATCCACCGGGTACATCAGCCTTAGGGAGCAAAATTCGAAGAAGACTTTTACCTTGGAGGAGCTAGTAGGAGAAAAGTCGAAGTTCCATTTTCAGTTGATCAGATGGGATGGCGTGTAAGTTGATTTCGCGCTCCCTTGTTTGCCGCTGACTTTTGAGACAGAACACCAATCCCGATTGTTGACAAACTCGGGCGCATCATCACCGTTTTGGCAGACCGGGCCGACCACAGCTCTTGGGACAACATTAACGAAATTATCTCAAAGATCATCAAGAATGCGCACCCAAAATGCAAGTTTCCAAAGAAGGCGAAGAAACACTGGCGAGGGAACTTCCCAGCGATGGCAACAGGAATATCTCATGGTGGCGGTCAAACTGTAAGCCTTTATACCCATTAACGCCTACCTTGCCGACACCTACTAGAAACCTGGCAACCTCTGCCACAATGCTACCAACGCCACCGTCTTGTCTGACATCATTTCCGATGAAAGCATGAAAAAGGTTGCAGGCTTCGCCTCAGGTAAGCGTCCCGTCGATTCATTACCAATACAGAACTAATGATGGCCTAGGAGCGTTCGCCACATGGATGCCCAAGCTGCATCAGTACTACGTCGACCATCTTGATCATCTTCTGGACCACGATTGCGAACTTTGCCGAAACTTCCACAATAGCGTCTGGGCATCAACAACAATCAATTTCGGCCCTCGGACTTGCTGCGTTTGTCACACCGACTTCTCCAACCTTCCTTTCGGCATCTGCTCCATCCTCGCTGCAGGTAGATACAACCCCAAAGAGGGCGGTCACATCGTTCTTTGGGAATGTGGGCTGGTCATTGAATTCCCACCTGGATCGACAATCCTCATCCCCTCTGCAGTTATCACCCATTCAAATGTTCCGGTCCCGAAAAACTCCACACGCTACTCCGTCACTCAGTACACAGCGGGGGGTATCTTCAGGTGGGTAGATCATGGTTTTCAGACTGAAGAGTCCTATTGGGCATCATTGTCAGATGAGGAACGTGCCAAGGAGGCTCACAGGATGGAAGGGCGTGCAGATATGGGAATGGGACTTTTTTCAACTAAGGATGAATTATTAGCTTTACTGTAGTGGTTTCGAACTCAAGCTACATCAAATAGCTATCCAGATATTACTCGTTTTCTTGTTACAAAGGTATTGAACTGGAAATCAAGTGTAAGCAGTTGCAAAAAATGCCAACACCTATGTAAAGAACAACCTAACATTCAAAACAACCAATGGCAAGTTGAACACCCTGCAAAATCAACTGACCATTTCTACCCTGAACAATCACTCAATATTGGGTGAACATGTCCCAGTGAATAACAACCTATGATAATTGGTTGTTTTCATTCAACCTAATAAACAACCTGAGCTAAGTTGCTGGGTGATTTTTCTGCTAAGATTAGTTGAATTCCAACCTTAGTTAACTTCATAGTGATTGTAGCTGCCAACCACTGGCACAGAGTCTGAGTCCGAGTCCGAGTCATCAGCAGTCCCCCGGGCCAGTGAGTTGCCATGACGGAGCTTCTGAGTCGACTGAACTAGTTGCGAAACCGCAAACAGAATACATTACTAGTCATAGCTGGACAACTCAATATCCAGTGCCCCACCAAACATGTCATCATAATCAACCAACTCGTCGTCATCTAAATCATCCCAATCCGAGCCACTTCCGTCTTCACTATCATCCGATATATGATCATCCCAATTCCAGTCGCAGTCCAGCTCTGAGTCATAATCCAGGTCGTTCGTGTCATCTACGGTGTCTGCTGTGGGGACTGAACTTGAAACATTTCGGCCTGAGCCACCATGGTCATGGTCATATGCCGTGGCTGCCAGTGCCAAGTCATCATCGCTCAGTGCATCACCGTCGTCACAGCCTGGCTGCCCATTCACTTCGGGCACTTTATGAGGGCTTGAAGCTGAGTTATCGTGACTATAGACATGCCCAACCCCCAACCCCCAGTGATACTGCATTATAATGTCTCTATCCACAAACCTGGGTCAAAAGTGAGCGGCATAAATGTTCTAACATTCAAAAAATTGACCTGTTCACATGGTAGGCCTTCCAATCTTCATGATCCCGGGCAAATGCTGATAATGGTTTGGCGCTTTTACCACCCATCGACGCAGGTTGAGATTTTCCACCACAAAATCGTGGTATTAGATGGCAGGCTCGAATGACTTGTTCAGGATCTACAAACCCGAATGCATCATCCAGCTTCATCGGACAGAACCTGACCTGGTCAAGTCGTGCGGCGGACCACCCTGCCTGTACTGGCAGATTTTCAACAGTGTCGAAGTAGCGCACCAGGAGAAACTCCATGCGACGGAGGTGGTAACAATTTTGTATCATGTATATCACATTAGCATGGTATATGCCAAGGGCCCGAGCATACCGGTATTGGTGACCCTGAGTGGATTCAGAATTGTCGCCAGTAAAGCCCTGCGGTGAAAGAAGCATGATGTCTCGATGGTCCGTGTTGGGGTTAATCGTGCCCTGTGCCCGGCATACATCATAAGTGGTGTAATTGATTCGCATGATGTTGTGTCGATACATAAGATCATTCTTGAAAAAGATAGTAGCACCAACCTCCTGGGTCTGGATGGTGTTGCCAGACTGACCAGGGGATGGGAGCCCCTCAGCCTCAAATGCAGACTGTAGGCGAGGTCGTAGATGTCTTTTCAGCTTTGGTAGAAAATCCTAAAAGTAAATTGGTGACTCGCAGTGCCATGGTCTGGGAAAAGCAATACCTTGACGGCTGGGTCCCCTGAATGATTACGGAGGAACGTCCCAATATGTTCAGCAAGAGTTTCCAAAATGCCGATGTGATGGTGCCTCGTTGCATCTGTGGTAGCAGAGTCTATGTTAGCCTGAGGGCGAGGATGCTCCACATCCATATCTTGTACATGTTGGGAGGATAATTTTTGTCGAAGGTGTCAAAGGCACGCTTTGCGGTGCTCAATTCGGGCCAGCTGCATCTTGAATTGTTTTTTGGATGTCCGTTTGTAGTTACCTTTAGGATTGCGATGTTCCAGCTCCCCCTATGTGGAAAGTTTGCTAGTGTGTCACTCTGAGACATTTTGAACTTGATTTTCACTTACTGGCTCGGTGGAGTAAGAGTCGGTTGTTCCATAAGTTTTAATTGCTTCGACGTAGTCGCCAAGGGAATGAACCTTGTAGGTCTGCATATTGAACGTTCTACGCCTGTGTCCATGGGGCTCTGCAGAGTCTTTAGAGTTGGACCTGCTTTTGGCTTCTCATCTGCATCTGGCATTGGATTCTCATGGTAGTACCTGTGTGTCATATTGTGCGCAAGTCTCATTTCGAAACTTGCGGAGCTGATGGCCAAGGCTAGTCATTTCATTGTCAAGAATGTCGATGGTAGGGTCGATGTGCATGCGAAGTTTTGCCATGCCATGCCAGTGGGCGAATGTAAAGAGCAGTCGTAGTATTCTTGGGTTGTGTGGAGCTGGAAGCAACTGTTCAAATACCAGGATCGCAGTCTGAGAGCCTGAATTAATATAGGAGCACAATATGACTGTGTAAAATATGGAACCTGTAAGAAATCCTCGTAATCTCAAGCAGCCATCTTTTTCAACTCTGAAGAGTTTCTTGAGAAGCGTCTGATGGTATCCCTACCAAATGTAGGAATGAGACGGAAACTGGAATAGAATGATCGGAAACGATAAATGCCAGTGGTACAACCTATTCCGAAATACTTTTACTTGCCGTTGATCAAGTTCATGGAGCAAATTTTCATCCACACAAGCCAAAATCCGAAGTAGATGCACCATCAAGTTCTTCCACACTCCAAGCTCAACCTCATGCATGAGGTCCACGACGAAAAGGGAATATAGATTGAGACCGGTCCGAGAAAGTCGGTCCGAAAATGCATTCTAATCAAACATAGTAAGGAGACGAATCTTCAATAACACAATCCACTTACGGAGGTTGGTACAAGAGAATGTTCTTTGAGATAATGCTCAACACGCGCCCCAGTGACATGTTGATTTTTATCATAGATTTTGGATTGTGCACAAGCCACAGCATTCTGGCGATCGAAATTGTTGATTCGCTGTAACCGAAGTCTGGCCTTCCGATCTCATTTGGTACCAACAAGGTGAGTTGCAGATAACGGAATTGTGCAACGTGGGCAGGGACACCAGCCCCTATTCCTGATGCTGGACATCAGAATTCTGGCTGAAATATGAGACAGATTCATTGTAAAAATGACGAATTTCTCTTACTTCTCAAGATAGTCGGCAGAATAAGTAAATATCCGAGGGTAAAATCGCCATCTTTCGCCATCACAACACTGAATCACAACACCATGTTCGTACGCATGAAGAAACTCGTTGTCAAGGAGTATTCTCCATTGTTCGTGAACTAATTCCCGTTGACAATGGGCCATAAACTCCTGTGTGAGTTTTTTCCTGCCAAAATATGGAGTCACAAAGTCTTTGAATCTGTCAGGCAACTGGTGAAATTGATGTTAGCAGCGATTACCACAATCCAAGAAATTTGGGAGGGGCGAGATGTAGACTTACCTCCTCAAAATACACAATATGTTCACAAAGATTGCAAGTAGGAGCACACTGTCGATACTTGGACTCGTTACCGAAGAACATGTAAAGAGGCCACAACTTAGCATTTCCAAATGTTGTCAAATGTGTCCCATCCAACCAAAACATGAGTGCAACCACGACGCGTGGAAGGCTACATCCGGGTTCACCAGGAGCGTTTTGCAGATTTTGGTGGGCAGTGTTGAACGCAGGGGATGTGTATAACTCCCCATGTAAGCGGATAGGTTTGGGGGCACTAGGGGTTTGCCAATACAACTCATATGGGTCGTAATGAAAGTAGGGGTGATCTTTCTCGTTTGTGATCTTGTCCCGGATTACCGACACCAAAGACCGGTGATAAAAGTTCAGGACGGTGTAGTCGCGCGGGCCAGGATTTTCTGCTAAGCAATGGAAGGGCACCCGAATTGTGACGCAGGACCTGTGCCAACCGGCGTCATCGTCCAGCCACTCCTCTTTATCCCATGCGTTGATTGCCAACTGATTGTCTATTTTTTTCCAATTTGTCTGTTGAATGTCGGTGGGTGAGAATGCATCACTTCCTATGATCTCTAGGAGCTTTTGAAAGCTACCCATGGATTTCTGAGAGCCCTGGCCCCAATACCATTCTCCAAGCAAGAATGAATTTTGGTTTGGATATGGGTGATAGGTGTTGGAAGGGGAGTTAGAAGTCACCATCAGGCTGGAATCTGCCATGCTTTCGGTGCGGGTCACAATGTTCGAGAGCATGGGGAAGTCGACTTTCGCTTCAGGATCGTGAGTCAGAAAATTCAGGGCACGATAGCGACAGAACACTCCGAACGAATTCCGTTCCGTCTCCAGGATCCGAGTTTCATGGTGGTGGCGCATGACTGGCTGAATACGGGGGATTTCTGGGGCACCCAACGGGATTATGGGATGGATGGGTGGTGGTGGCGGGAAGGCGGAGGGGGGCTGTGGGAGGATGTCATGTAACTTCCTATCGTGCATAGTCAAGTCTGCGGTTCGGAGACGAGTCGGGAGTACTCTGCGATGTTTGGCAGGCCTTTCCTCCACCAACACCATGGGATCGTGGGCAACGGCGGCTGGAGACCCAGCTGCGAAATCACTCGAAATTATGATGCTGGCCTCACTCTGCTCGGAAGTCCCCACTTAACAAAAGAAATTGTAGGAAAATTGGAACCATTTACCTCGTTTGTGTTCACCATAGCGGATGATCCTAGATCAGATGGTATCATAGACTGAGAGGAGCGTGTGGCTTCCATGGCTTCCGAGTCCATTCTCAATCTTTCAGCAGCCAAGGCCACTTTAGCCTTCACCAAAGCTGCCGAGATGTGTTTTTTGTGTGTTTTGCATGAGTTCTGGTGATTTTTGAAAGCAGCAGGTTGAGTAAATGCTCTACCACAAGGGCATGAATATGGGACCACGTTTGCAGCAAACTGGTACCGTTCCGCTGAAGACCTAGACATGCAGGACTCCACGTCTGAAGGGCTCCGAGTCATTTTCCAGGAGATATATTAGGAAACACAGTTGGGAAGCATCAGCTCAGGAGACTAGCGGTAATATGCAGTTGGAAGACTCGTGTGGTGGCTGCGAAGCAAGATGGCCCGGGTTACTCGGGTGGATGCAGCAAAGTTCGCACCAAACTTGTGACTCCAGTCCAGGAACACGTGAGAATCAGCATTTCCGAGTCAAGGTCACGGTGAAGTCACAGGCAAAGGATGGTGCTGAAATAGCATTGAATGGAAGAAAGCACTTCACGACATGCCCTTGGGTCATCTGCCACAATTGCGAACCAAACATAGTATACAACAATCAGTGAATTGTCCGGTGCAAATCGTACAACTAGGGAGACTAGTAGTAAATACACAGCGATTAGTAGTATGAAAATATGTCCTCGATAGGACATTCGGGTGAAAAGACTTGGAAATGGCAAACTTTGTAAAAAAAAAATGAATCTTGAGGTATGTAGATAGACCACATTGCCCGAACCAGCTATTTCGTTGCTCCTCTTCCTTTTGAGTCCAATGATTCTTCTTCAAAATTCTCCAAGTTGCTAATGAGAAAAGGAAGTGGAACATCGACATTGTCGTAAGAAGCACGAAAGGCTGGGGGAGTGTAGGGATACAGGAGAGGGCGGTCAGCTGGGTTGTCCAACCGAAACTTTACAGCGGCACAGCCTTCATGTGGAAGCACTTTGTTTATTTCGCTTTGAGCGTCTTCCATGCGCCGTAAGGAGGCTGCAAGTTCAGCCGAAAGCAATTGTGTTTCCAACTCTGCTTGTCGAAGCCTCTTTTGGAGGTGTTCATGTTCAAGGAATCTCACAGTAAACTTGGTTTGAGCATCATCCTAGATAGGAGCAATTTAGTTTGGGTTGCCATTACATCAATGAACATACCAGATGGTTCGCTCGCAGCATATTTTTCTTTTTGAATAAGTTCCTTTCATCCAAAATTGCATCTGAGTTGACTTCCAGGTAATCATGAAAAGCCTCATTGAAGGCATAAGAACGGGGTGTGGTAGGAAAGGCCACCACAAGATACTGCCATCGTGAGACCTAGCCTGTATATCACATAATATCAACACTCACTGTTGGGAGGTCGACCAGAGTAGTCCCAATGGCGAATGGCCGGCATGTTCTGAGCGACATCATCATGCGGGTTTAGGAGAAGACAAGTTCAAGTTGGTCCAAGCGGAGTTCGGGAAGTGCTTGGGATGAGTCAGCCTGCCAGTGAGAAATCATCAGTGTTTTACAGTCCCCCACATATTCCGGTCGGAGTCCCCGGATTCCGGAAAGTCCGGGTGGATTCCAGAAATTCCAGGTGGATTCCAGGTGGATTCCAGGTGGATTCCAGGTATTCTGGGTGGATTCCAGTGGATTCCAAGCATAATATATCATTTCTAGAGAA
>QFEU01012505.1:0-11862 GCA_003316345.1 Tricholoma terreum
AGCTTTGAACCACTCAATTTGGCCCTCATTGAAGGAGTGGGCAAGAGGAACCTCCTATGCATAAATTATCGATCAGCACAGGCCCACGTTGAACAGCTAGAGACCGACGCCCACCTCCTGTGAACCATCCTCATGCTTCAGCACAAGCGTCAAGTTCTTGCCGGGGGTAAACGTGTCCAATCCCAGGATGTCCACCCTATCACTGGGCCTGACCCTATCGTAATCCGCAGGGTCAACAAACGTCAAGGCAAGCATTCCTTGCTTCTTCAAGTTCGTCTCATGGATACGCGCAAACGAGCGTACAATGATGGCAAGGCCGCCGAGATATCGGGGTTCGAGTGCAGCATGCTCACGAGAGGAGCCCTCGCCGTAGTTGTGGTCACCAATTACAACCCATTTGATGCCCTTCTCGCGATAGGCGATGGCAGTCTGGGGGACTCCGCCCCATTCACCAACAAGTTGATTCCTGACCTTGTTTGCTTCATTGTTCTCAGCATTGATTGCACCAATTAAGCAGTTCTCTGCGAGAGACATGAGACGTCAGTCGCTTGGTATGTTAGGGATATTCCAATTCGACCTACGGGAGATGTTCTCCAAATGTCCTCTGAATTTCAGCCAAGGTCCACCCGCACTAATGTGATCGGTAGCTTGAACCCATCATGAGAAACCAACAAACCACTGTGATCAGAATGAGTACGCACTGCACTTGCCAGCGACCTTGATCAAGATAGGCAAGTCTCGCGGGGTCTGCCCATCCCAAGCCTTGAAGGGCTTCAAGAACTGGAGGCGCTTGCTGTTGGGGTCAACCGCCACCTGAACGGTCATACGATTCTCAGGGGGAGGCTGGAATGTATCTTGTCCAGGATCATAGCCACGGGGAGGTAGTTCGTTCCCAGAAGGATCTGAGAATTTGAAGGGTTTGCCGTCGGAGCCAGTGAGAGTGTCAGTAATGGGGTTGAAAGAGAGACTTCCACCAAAGGCCATGGCGGTGACGATGTCTGGAGAGGCGACAAAGGCATGAGTGGCGGGGTTGGCGTCGTTGCGTCCAGTAAAGTTGCGGTTGTACGATGTGATGACTGTTGGCAGGACACATAAGTCTACGAAGACGGAGAGAAAGGCGTGACATACTCGAGTTGGCCTCGCCCATCTTGACATCCTTCCTGTCCCATTGTCCAATGCAAGGTCCGCATGCATTAGCGAGGACGAGGCCACCGACGTCCTCAAAGGCAGCAATTTGACCGTCGCGCTCGATGGTAGCACGGACTTGCTCAGATCCGGGGGTGATAGTGAACTTGCTCTTGACGTCCAGACCGTGTTCTGCAGCTTCCTTGGCAATAGATGCAGAGCGAGACATGTCCTCATACGAAGAATTGGTGCACGACCCGATAAGAGCGACCTTGAGCTCATCAGGCCAGCCGTTTTTCTTGGCTTCTGTGGCGAATTTGGAGATGGGTGTAGCCAGATCGGGGGTGAATGGACCATTGATATGGGGTTCGAGTTCCGAGAGATTCTGATACGAGAACGGTCAGATCACGAAAGGGGACTTAGGATATGAGCATACAATCTCAATGTGCTGGTCGTAGTCAGCATTCTTGTCCGCACTCAGGTTGTGAGCAAAACGCTGGGCATAGTTGGCAATATCCGGACGTCTCGTAGCATTGAGGTAGTCGACCATACGGCGATTGAAAGGGAACAGAGACGTCGTTGCACCGATCTCAGCACCCATGTTGCATATTGTCGCCATTCCCGTGCATGACAAGGACTCGACACCAGGGCCCTTATATTCGACAATGGCGCCAGTACCGCCCTTGACGGTAAGAATGCCTGCGACCTTGAGAATGACGTCTGATGAGATGGTCAATAGTGGTCTCTGCTTAAATCGCAGAAGACTCACCTTTCGGAGTAGTCCATCCACTGATTTTGCCAGTGAGGTTAACACCGATGACATTGGGGCATTTAAGTTCCCAAGGAATATCTGCCATTACATCCACCGCATCTGCACCGCCGACACCGCACGCAACCATACCAAGTCCTCCAGCATTCGGCGTATGCGAGTCAGTACCAATCATAAGTCCACCAGGGAAAGCATAGTTCTCGAGAATGATTTGGTGAATAATGCCAGAACCAGGTTTCCAGAAGCCAAGACCATACTGCAGACACATAAACGGCGCTAATCGAACTTTGAAACACCCTGACACGTACCTTCGCCGTCGCCGTCGCCAAAAAGTCGTAAACTTCCTTGTTAATGTCGATAGCACGAGCCAAATCGTGAACACCACCAACTTGAGCCTCGATGAGATGATCACAATGCACAGTAGTTGGAACGGCTGCTGTGTCCATGCCAGCGGACATGAATTGGAGCAGAGCCATCTCGATATTACGTCAGTTTACATATCCCAGTGACGTAGGAGTGATAGCTACCTGCGCGGTTGCATCCTGGCAAGCGACCCGCTGATAGATAAAGACAGCATTATATCGATGCTATAGGTCCAAATGATATGAACGCACATCTGGTCGAAGTTTGAGGTAGCTAACGCCTCTGTCGATATCCTGGCCGTGAGGGTCGTCAAGATGTCCATATAGAATTTTTTCCGATAGTGTCAGTGGTCGTTTTAATCTGGAGAGTTCGAGGTCAGTCAAATTCTTGGTAAGATAGAATGATACATACCTGTCGCGAACGATGGCAAGGTTGTCTTCAATTCGCTGATAGTTAATGTATGCGCCCTTTTCGAACAACGACATGGGCACTTTTGTATCCCCGATGCGAGGTACAGCGGTAGCCATGCCTGCGGCCATGCGCTGCAGTGCCCGCAGGGCATTGGCGGTTCTGGATGAAAGGTTGAGCATCGTCAAGAGTGACGATGTCGACGAGGACGAGATGTTTGCGGATGCAGCCGGACCCCGACGTCAAACAAATTTATCCGTCCTGACAGTGACACGTGATACGCGGAACTACTGACTGCCATCCAATCAGGACTCGATGTTTAGATCTTAGATGCCGATAAGGCAATGCTCATAGACATCGTTCTCCATATATACCGACATGGCACATTTTCAAAGGTGGTGTCCTATCTTGAAGTCGGGTGCTACCGGGCATTCAACGTTCAACATCGGGTCCCTATGCAGTTTTTACCTTCGAGACCATATGGCTTCACCGCCTCGGAGTGATGACCGGTAACTGAGACTGGTCATTATCGGCAATAACGATCCGATTGAAAACCACAACCTACTCAGGCATTATTCGAACTTTAGAGGCGCCTATAGGTATTATCAAGTGGCAAAGCTGTGCGAAACCACTATCCCCACGAGCCTCTCCAGGATCAACGAATATGACGTAGAAGCCATTCTTTCCCCATTCCTGCCCACACGTCCCACAATAGCCTCATAGGATGTCTGTCCACTCTGCAAGGCCGGGAGCTTCATGCTCCATCCACGAAGAGGCTTTCATCTCCACAGGCATGTACGCCAAAGTCCTCCAAAGGCCAGGGGCTGTTGCGTGGCTCATGTATAATCATCCAACGATGATCCGCGTTTCTTGCAGAAGTACCTCAATGTCTTTTACGAGTGGATCACCTAGATCAGCCTTTTCAACTTTCCTAGTCAGCAGCTTGATTGCCCGCTCTTCGGCGCTCCGTGCATCCGACGTGTATGTGGCTGGAATTCCGGGGTTTACAGGTAGTATTACAGGGAGTATATGACAATGTGCTCACCAACGAGGGATTCTTGCTCTGGTGTCAACGGAGGCAAGTCAGGAGTAGCGGATGATTCAAGAAACAATCTTTGTCGATGTGCTAGACGTTTTGTCAGTGTCGTCAGCTGTAGTAGCGACTCGCGTATCACCATGTGTAACGAGTTCCTCAACCCGGTCGTTGATTGCATTGGGTGTCTATATGGCATCCTCATCAAAATCGCATATCCAGAGACTGAACAGGAACAATCGTACGCACACGGCTTCTGATTTTACAGATATCCATTGCATCCCGACTAAAGGTCTTCCTATCAGAATTCCCGCTTGGGCTCGATGCAATCAGGCATCTCAGAACATCAACGTAACCCTTCGCCAAGGATACTTCCTCCTCCAAGGACAACCGAAGAACATGCGAGGTCCTTTCCAGAAAGACAGACATCTGTTGAAATATCATAAGGGCCGTGAGGAAACTTCAAGTTTGGAAAGTTAAAGACACGTGCGGATGAGATGAAATGTTCGCACAAAAAGCCCAGAGCGAGAGAAAGGTCTGATATCCGTTGCAGCTCTTGTTCTTTTGCTTTCTGCATATGAAAACTGAATCAGCTCGGTTGATTGAGGGCTCTATTTTGGGGCGTACAATTTCCTTCGACTTGCTCTCCAAGTCGGCTTTAAAAATGGGAGGATGTGTGTCGAGACTGCGATTCTGATATCCGATAATTTGTACCGCCCGGCGACGCGCCACTGAGATACACTGGTTTCTATCGACATGGTCATGAATATGGCCACCTCTCGAGAGGCATTAGGACCCACACGATCCTTTCTGTCTCGGGGCCTATTCTTGACATTCCCGTCTGCAGTGCGACGTTCTTTCGGAGTGTCTCCATCACCTCCGAAAATCCACGTGGAGGTTTCGAAATGCGGGAGAGACGAATGTGATATGCGTGTAAATTCTATACAGAGCTGATGTCAATCGGATACAAACCAGAAAGAAAAAAGCTCAAGACTTGCGGACAATGCATCGCGGGTATGAAATATCCGCAGAGGCATGGGAGTATTAGCCACTTCTCTTGCCTTCAGTACCGCTTCACTCGGCTGTGGCTGGCAAATATCGAGACAATCAGAACAAAGATAATACTTCGAAATATTGCATGATTACCCGCAGTCTGACTTCCCCCACAGCCTTCCTAGCATCAAGAAACGGCTGCATGAGCAATCACCACACGGAAGTCAGCTCACGACCACACCTTAGTTCCCCAAGCATTCTCGTCATCTCCTGAAACCTCCGCATGCGTAACCTCTCTTTCTGTTCCAGAACATCCAGCAGGAGGTCGACTTGCTCTAACTGACGTAGCTTCTCCTTCAGCTCATCAATCCGTGCTTCTAAAACACTCTCTAGGTCAATACAGTTCAGCAGCACAGATCAAGGCAAGTGCTGACGGGATTTCGCAAGACCAGCCTGTCGATCGTCCATCTGTTTCCTGTATATCTCAGCCGTTTGTCTGGCTCCAGAAAGCGACGAGAAAGCTTTTTCGGCTGCTGATCTGGTGGCACCGTGGGGCTGCTTCAAATGTGACTTTGACCGCATCTCTCGCTGTCTGGGCGACTGATCGGTCCATGTACCTGAAGTGTACACACAACGCAAACTCACTGGTGGAGATCAGCCCGTACAAGAGCAACCCCTTTTCTGCCTTTCATATGCTCGCTCACAAAGAGCAGTGCATCGGCTAAGGAGCCACGATAAAGACGATGAAACTCTTCAGTATCTAAATGAGGTGCACCAAGCACGTTCAGAGCGGCGTGCACAGCAGAGGAGTCGCCATGAGATCCTTGAGGACGTTTCTCTTCACCATCGGCATATTGTGGGTGAGGAATACGAGATTTCATCGTGCAGAGTTGCTATACAGGAAATTGGATTGTGACGTCACGCAATAGTAACACCACATGACGTTGGCGGGCTTGTCTACAATTTGAACGACCCGCGACTGCCCTGACATTCAGCCTACGGTGACTGCAGACCTCCCTAGAATATGCGGGATGCCGGTGTTTTCAACATAAAAAGGGCGCTTCCTCGCATGGTGCGTAATTTTGGTCGTGTCGACACAGTTTGCACTTCCTGACCCTCAACGCAGAGTTGGACGCCGAAAAACTTGTACAACCTCTATTCCAGGACCGTCGGTGACAAGCAACGAGAAATCACATTCAAAAGTGCCAATTCCACTCTTTTCCAACAGCGATGGAAGTCTAAAGCCGTCGTTCGCGCATACCATGGAGACTTTATCAACGAAAAGATTTTCAAACGATGGTACCTCCCAGAGACCTTACCTGATGTGCGACCACGAAGAAAGGTCTTACTGGGAGACGACACAGCTTCCTTGGAAGAATTTGCATTACGCCGGAAGAAGGAGCAGGACTTTGCGCTCGAAGAAGAACAGAAAGGAATGGCTCCTGTTGGAAGTTTGATGGTTTCAGAGGTCGAAAGGCGGATAGATGTTTTCATCTTTCGCTGCTGTTTTGTTCATAGTGTTTATGAAGCACGAAGACTGGTAATACATGGGGATGTTCTACTCAATGGAAAGAAGGTCGGTGCTAGAAACGTGTCATGTGTGCCATTTCTCAAAATCTAGGTATAGCACCAGGATGCAAATACCCGATTAGCACCAGGTGACATGGTATCCGTGAACCCTAGCGCAATTCGATTCTTTAAACCGCAGAATGGCGCTTATGACGACGTGAATGGGTCCGACAATACCGAACCGAATGCCACCTCCAATGAATCTAAGAGCTCATCCTCTCGGGCCAGTGAACCTATATCTGCCGAGACAAAGGAAAGCACTGTCGAGTCCATTGAAAGTACAGAAGGCGCCAAATCTTCGAACTCAGAGAGTTCTAAACCTTCTGACTCTACTGACCGGACCCTTGCACACAAGTCCACGGACACAGAAAAGCCCACAATCACGCCATTCTATCTTCCTCTGTACTCATCACCTTGGCTCTTCATTCCTGCCTATATTGAACCGTGCTTCACCACATGCTCGGCCATTTACGTCCGACATCCTACAGCACGTCCTGGTTACTCTGAAATTCCTACACCGTACGACGCGGATGGTGAGGTCATTCGTTTTGCGTGGGAGTGGTACATGCAAAGAAATACAAGGGTGAGGACGAAGAAACAGCTGGCACGTATGCCGGAGGATCGTTCATTAGCCATGATGGAGGATATCGATGAGGGGAGGAGAAAGTTCCGTAGAGACTTGAAACGCTTAAATCCCACACGCATCTGAGGGGTATACTGCGGGCAATAATTTACAGATAATTACATACCACCTTTTACAACGAAAAGTAATTACACCATGGGCGCGTGTGAGAAACGTCTATATCGGACCACGCAGGAAGCACTAACATCGAACGGGTTAACATCGGACGCAAGACCTTGTTGTCCACTCGCACAATGGCTACATCCACTAAGCAGAAGCCTGTGCAGAAACCTCTCCGTCCTCCAGGATCAAAGCTAGGAAATTTTCTATGGCGTTGTGCCATGTGGGTTTCGACCACATTCGCCTTTTCGATGCTTGAACCATGGGAGATCATTCTACTCCGTAGGTTTTTGTTGCGTGATGATGAGCAGTCCAGTTGCTGAATGTCGACTCCTGTAGTAACCATTTTTTCTGCCACGTTCATTCTGATCATCACGGGAATGTTCAGCTACCTGCCGCAGCAACTCCCTTTCATGCGACGACGGGCCGTGTATTACCTCTGGGGCCAAGAAGCATAGAGACTTTCATACAAGTGGATCAGATGAAATGGCAGCTGGGTATACGAGGAGGAGCTATATTGTACCTTCACCTGTGAGTGAGCCAACGTAGACCCGGTCAAGCGGAGCTCACACATAAGCCAGATATCCGACGTATATACCCTCAATTCAACTTGTGACTTTGAGACCGTGATCCCAAAAGGCAAATTGTAATTATTGCATGTCTCATCGGACCATGCAACCATGGTCACAAACCCACTGCCCCAAACTCAGCAACAAAAAACCTCTAGGTCCCCCAGGTTCGAAATTGGGAGATATTCTATGGCGCTACGAAATGCGAATAGGGACATCATTACCCTTCTCAATGCTTGAACCATGGGAAATGGTTCTACTTCGTACGTATAATGAACACGCTTTGGTCTCATTATGCTAGACAGCTTTTGGCTGTCATAGTGACGATTTTCTCCGTCCTCTCCGTCTTGATCATCACCGGGCTTTTTAAGTATCTTCCCCAACAACTCGAATTTATGCAACAACGGACCGTATATTATCTTTGGGGACATGAGACAGATCAGAGACTTGGTTATGAGCATATCGAGGAGCTGTAATTTCCTTATGCATGTGAGTATCTTTCTTGAATAACTACCTCTGGACAATATGAACTCAAGCGATCGTGTTATACCATGGTCAGTGGGTTCAATATATAATGTAAGTAGTATCCCTGGAATCAAATTATACACCACATGCTTTCCAACGCCCCGAGTTCTGCTATAAACCAAGCGCGTTTTCTTGCTCCATCCAAGACACGTCGCAGACCTGGTGAACATGCACTGCCTGTGGCGATGGAGGGGTGCGCAAGGATCAGAGAGCGATAGAAGAGAAGCCCTTAAATCATTACTCGACGACTCGACCACCAGCCTCCTGCGATGGATGCATCGATCAAGGAGCTATCATTCACGCGTAATATCAACAACGCACCAGTTTGGGCGAGAAAAATGGACTGGATGCCCAACAATACACGAAAGTAGTTTCCCGGTTGTGCTACTGAGCAAGGTTTTCGCTCGCTAACAAATCCATCGGTGAGGCTGATACATCCGCCCATATCTCTTGTACGTGGCTTGTATAAAATGTGATTTGAATTCGTTTGCTTGAGATATATACTTTTTCACATCTAATTTTGCATCTACGTAGCATATCATGGGGAAGAGCCTACACGTTAAACACCCTATCAACACAGAATAAGTTAGAGCATATGGATCAACAGAAAATACGCACTCTTCGTGCATCTCGATTCCTCCAACCTGGTCCCTCCTAGAAGGTGCCACGCTGCCCACAGCCTTAACAACCTCGTCGCCGAGCCCTACAGGTCCGCACACGGCTACTAGCAAACCAGTTATCCGCTCCGAATCCTTCGCGCCAGCTCCCAGGCTCACTGCGCGACTGATAGCAGCATCCAGCACTTTTGCTATCCGTGGCCGACCAGGGCTCAGTGACAATCCAGGTTGGGGCCTCGAAGAAACCTTTTCAAGTGGCGCACGGGTGTAATGCACGGATATTCGGACAGGCGTGAAAACGCTTTGCTGTATCATGGACATGAAAAGAGGGAGAAGGGGAACAAGGGATGCTGGGGAACGCAAGTCAGTTCGAGCTACAGTGGCAAGAGACAAGGACAATGATACCTGGATCTTGAACGGTCCATACCACATCGATCACTTTCACCTTGCTTTTCCCCTCCAGATCCTTCTGGATGAGATCTTGAACTACAGAAAGGGCGAATGTCACCCCACTACCCCCAACAACGACTACCACGCCGGAAAAGCTGGCAAATATCGCGTGTCCAGGTCCACCTTCAAAGCCATTACGTCAGATGGAAGAAGTCCTTTTTACGATTAACCAGATTCATCACCGTAAGGGCCTTCAATCATGACACTGACTTCCCTGCCAATTCCACCCTCCACGTATCCCCCTATCTTAGCCATCTGGTACAATTTGCTAGTCCACGATCCGCTCTTCTTACACAGTAGCACGAGGCCTTCTTGTCCTCTAGCGACGCTGGCAATTGTGAATGGATGGACCTCCGTCCATCCCCACCAGCCCATACCAGCAGACATCACGCGAACCCTGACGTGCTGGCCTGCATGCCATCCAGCGTTGATCCTCGGCACTTCAATCCGTGTGCTGTTGAGTTCCGGAAGTGGACGGATAAAAGCTTTTGAGATTCGCGTCTTGGTAATGCGGCGAAGATAGTCAAACCCATACAATCCGAAGCATACGAGGATATAAGGTAGCGTGGACGGCATGTGGAGCCATACCTATGCAGACGTAGTGTCACCAACTCCTGTAGGAATTTGGGTAGAGATACATACCGCAGGGAGTACCAGAATTGCGCCAATTGTGTGCAGAGCGATAAAGGTTGAATAGGCCTTCTGCCGTGCTAATGTAGTCGAGAACAACATCATGCTATCCAAACAAAGGAGGGCGACCACCCCCCAAGCTGTGTAAGGTTGCTTCAACTGCTGAACAAAACGTCCAGCCAGAGCCCATTGGTAAACTAGGAAAGAACTTCTAAGAGATCCAAGTGTGGCGAAGGGGAACAAACCTACAATAACCAATGCCGTGAACATTCGCGGCTACAACGATCAACTGCCCAAGGAAGCGATGAACAAAATTGATCTGTAAGAAAAATGGATCCAATGAGGATGGGAGCTGTATGACTTGCTAAAAAATGTTACCTCAGCGTAACTCAGCCCCAGGAACATACCCGGTATGTTATTCTTTGCGACGAACGCAAAAACGAATGGAAATTGTCCGACGGCAACCCAACCAGCACGTAAGGGATCTGAAAACGGATCCGACTTGTAGAACGAAGCATAGACCAATACGAAGAAATATAACAGAAGGACAACGAATTGACCAGCAGAGAACCCTGGTGATATTCTGCGCTTAAGGAGTGTGACAAGAGGTCGTAAGAAACGTGTGGACGATGCGACGTGTGGTGGATATGCCATCGTGAGTGGCTGCCCTTTATCATCTATGCGTTGAGGTTGATTGGAATGCGAGAAAAGTGTGTGTGAATCTTCTGTGGAGACCGCTCCTGGGTCGAGATGACGGGGGGAATTCTGATAAAACCGCGATATCGCGGTTCGTCGATATGGTCTGTCTAGCAGTATGTGACCATTGCACCATTCGGATATACTCCATAGACAAGCTAGCATACGAGGGATCCTAGGTATCACCAGCAGCGCGAAAAAGGCCAAGATGAAGATGTTAACGTGGAAGACGAATCTTTTAGCATGCCCCGAATTCAGAGCAGGTATTACTGATGTGAACATCGTGCCGTTGTACCCAGAGTGAGCCATTGTCGGTTTTCGTCCAGCGAAGACAAAGTTAGGGGATATCAACTGGATTCTTAAAAGGAAAGGGAAAAAGCGGGGAACCAGGGATGGCGATGCATGTTGCTCTCGAGAATATGCAATTCATACAGGCATTAATGCGCATGCTAAACGTGAGGCAGTCGGATCATTTGATGGAAGTTCTAAATACTCATCGATGCATCCCAGAAATGAGGTTGGGATCGATGCATTGTGGGCATGTGATATACACACGTTCTCGAACCAAGGATTCGCCTGACCTTTCCGGGCCGTTTCACGTTCAGGACGCGTGGTACTGCTTACGAACCCCTGCATAAAACAGTAACCCCAATAGACCAGTTGGCCGAACCTAGCGCGATATACCAGCCTGAGCCAGGCTGTGGGACAACGATGCTGCGGTGTCGCCATTTATTAGTTATTACTGCTGTCTCCTGAGCGTAGTAGACGTCAATACACCCGAAACCATAGTACCCATACGCCGCATACTATCTTCATACCTTGATAGACTTGTGCATGCAAGCCGGACTCCGTTACTGCGCAATATCACCGAGGCGAGCCCAGCACTCATCGCACGACCCCCGGATCCGTCGTCATCACGAAGCATAGTAAGAGAACCCCAAAGTGTTCCAACGGTTATTGATTATCAGTAATGAAGCTTCTCAGGAATCAGGATATTCTCGTCCTATGATACGATTTCATAATCATTCGGGCCGAGCGAAGAGAGAAACGATAAGCCAAACATGCGTAAATTTACTACAAGCTTCATGCGCTTGATGGTGGGGCGAAGAGATCCACCGAATGAAATAATATTAACGAAGCAAGTGCTCGTGATCAATTTCTTTTTACTTATTCTCTATATGGTCCATTACGAATAAATAAAGGAAGACAAACTCTATGAAGGCGATAACGGATTGATAGCATAAAGAAAATGAGAGGTCCCGGATTAATCCCGGCTGACATCGCTGAAAGACGCAACGTTCGTTTAACATTGGGTTGCAAGCACACTGAACGAATGACGTACCGTCCAAAGAGCTTGACCTTGAGCCAATCAG